>PVJX010022182.1:0-30864 GCA_004027295.1 Dolichotis patagonum | reverse complement strand
GTAGATGAATGAATAAAGTGTGGTAATTTTACACGGTGGCATCTCGGGGGACAGCCACAGGGACATGTGGGGCAGAGGTCAGCATCTCACTGCCCTGCTTACCTCGTAGTCTTGCTCCCCCGCCCCTCCGGCCGAGCTGCCCACCAGCACCTCCACGAAGGCTGAGCCGTTGTTCCCGATGTCCACGCTGTGGATCTGCTCCTCCTTCTCCAGCTGTGGGCACAGAAAGGCTGTCAGTGCCTGCTGCTCTACCCTCAGGCTGACTGTGCGGCAGGGACCAAAAGAGGGATGCACCCCACCTGTGCCGCCACTTCCCCTGGGATGTCATTTCTGTGTGGCACATTGCACAGGCCACAACATAGAGCAGATGTTCCCTGAATCAATGCGTCCACCCTGACTCCAAACAGACCTGCTCCCAGAGCCACCTCCCTATTAGTCAGGATGCTGGGTAATTTTTTTGTTTGTTGCATTTTGTCTTTTGAGACAGGGTCTCATTATGTAGTCCAGGCTGATCTTGAACCCACATAGATCCTCCTGCTTCAGCCTCCCAACTGCTGGGATTACAGGCATGGGCCACTAGGCCTGGCCTGGGTAATTATTTTCTGAAAGATGGAAAGCACTTTCTGTAAAAAGGATTCTGCCAAAGGATCCACAATCTCAGTCTGCCAGTTGAAGGCACAGAAAGCTGGGCATGAATGCTGGGGAGTCAGGAAAGGCTGGGGCAAGTCCTCTGCCTCCCACTGTGGGACTTTTTTATTAGGGTCTTGGAATGACAAGTTATTACAACCCTCAGAGGTGCCTGGTCCACCACCTGCACTGCCCTCCCTTACCCCCAGGGCACTACCTGCTGCTCCCATCTGCCCTATCCCCTCCCTGGTCAGAAGGTCACCAAGACACTGCCTGCCCCATGGCTGCATGGAAGGAAGAAGCCAGGACTCAGGCCTGGGACCGAATCTGCCATTCCCAAGCTGCACCAGGTGAGTGGGGGTTTGCTCATCTATGAAAGGGGACGGTCACCCTATTAACCCTCCTTCTGCAGGGAGTTAAGATGACCCAGAAGAGCAACTGCAGGCAGCTCACAATGTACCAGGCAGGTATCTGCCCTCTTCTCAATGGCCCTGGGAGGCAGGTGCTATAATTATCTCCATGTCGCACGTGGGCAGCAGCAGGCAGGAAGTGGTTATCACATCGCAACCGTGCAGGCAAAGCCCAAGGGGACCAGGCAGGCTGGCTGGAGCATGCACTCTCGCACCCAGCACTGCTGGCCAGAAGCTGCAAAGGTGGTGGCAACAGCAACGGTGGTGGCAAGGGCAGGGCCTTCCCAAGGCTGAGCCCCGTGGACCGCTGCAGCTGGGTCCCTCTCCAGCTGTGGCTGCCTCTGGTCCAACCCTGGAGCTGCTCCCCTGCCTCACCACCACCACCTGACCACACTTCCCCACACGTTCCCACTGCCTGTCTTCAGGTCTCTGCTGAGATGCTACCTCTCCAGAGACAAGTGCAGAGCCGCCACACCTCCTAGCAGGTGCCACTCTATCCTAAGACAGCTGTAGCAGCGCTTGACAGTCTACAAATATGTATTTGTATAGTCTAGTATTTGTCGACTTTTAAGCTCCAGGACAGCAGGGACAACATGCAAGCTGTACCAGGCTGCGTACCAAGGTCAAAGACAGTGTCTGAGCCAGGAATGGTGGTGCAAACTTGCAATACTAGAACTCTGGGAGGCTGAGGCAGAAGGATCACAAGTTTGAGCCCTCGCTAGGCAACTTAGGGAGACCCTGTCTCAAAACAATCAAAAGGGGCTGGACAGCGAGGCATGGTAGTACAAGCCTATAATCCCAGCACTGGGGAAGCTGAGGCAAAAAGGCCACCACACATTCAAGGCTACACAGTGAGTGTACTGCATAGCTAGATCCTGTCCCACCATCTCCCCGCAAAAAATGAGAGGTTGCAGTACTGCTCAGGAGTAAAGAATATGCTCAGTACACATGAGGCCCTAAAGTCAATCCCAGCACCAAAAGAATAAAGCTGCACTGATACATGCTATAATATGGATGCGCCTCAAAAACGTTATGCTAAAACATACACAAGAGCTGGGGGTTTAGCTCAGCAGCACAGTGCCTGCCTGGCGAGTGCAACGTCGAGTTCGATTCCTGGTACACACACGCACATACACAAATACATACACAGACGGAAAGTAGACCAGTGGTTGCCAAAAGCAACGTGGGGGCGGGGAGCAGAAAGTGACTGTCACTGGTTCTGCAGTTTCTCTTGGGGGTGAGGAAAACACTGAGCTAAAGAATGGAGTTGGTTGCGGAACACTGCCAGCGCACAGCACCAGCCACGGGGCTGCAGTTTCCATGCATGGGGTGAATTTGACGTTCTGTGACATTTACCTCAGAGAAGAGTGCTTCCCGCGAGTGGTCTGTAGCACAGCACGTGGGCTCAGTGCGGGGGGGGGGGCGCTCCGTGGCCCAGGTTTGTGAGTGTGCACCTTTCTCGGGAAGACGCAATGCATGAGGGAAAGGAATGGGACGAAGAAGGCTGGCAAAGGGTAAGAGAGACCCTGTGGAAAGCACTGTTGCACATCCGCGAAATGCAATGCCAGGCCTATTTATAAGAACGGAGGACAGCTATATACGGTGACGACACATTTCCACACCACAGTGTTATGGGGGAGAACAGTATAGATACCACGCTTTTTAAAATTTTTCATAAACACTTGCATGCACACAAGCCAGGAAGGCCACACAATGCAGCGGCCGCTTCAGGAGTGAGGCACTGGGTAGCAGTAAAGGGAGGGAGGAGGCAGAGATCGGAAGAGAAAGGGAGATTTCCTTTCTCATCTCTGGCAGTTTACGAGGAAGATTCAGAGGCCTGGTCTGCTGATGAAGCTGGGTTGAGCTGCGGGCAGCCTGGCTGAAGAGAAGAGTGGATGGGTATCTGATACCTAAGGAGAGGATGACTTTTCTCCTCTAGGGAGTAGTGAACATGGCTATGAAGAAGAGGAAGATAAGAACAGCAGTCGGAAGACGACACTTTAGAGACCGCGCTGTGGAACACTGCTTCTAAAGACAGCACCTGCAGTGACACACAGGGCTTCTACCTGGACTGCGGCCCAGCCATCCCCTCTGGGCCGGGAGTGGTTGGTAAAGAAGTTGAACTCCCTGCCTGGGAGCAGGTGACGGGTTGGTGACAGAGTTTCCTGTGGCTACCGCAAACAACAAAAAAGTATGAGGCAGTCACGAGCAGAGGGCTGAACCCCATGTGGCAATTTACAAGATGTTGCAAAACAGCATTGGGCGAAAACACAGGGTAGCAGGAAAACTCACACAGGAACCTACTGTCTTAGTGTCCAGGTATTTCTCATCAGTGACTCCCAAAGGACTCTGAAGTCATGGGGTGAATGTGGAGTTGCCTTGCATGCTGGTCACTGCCTGTCACAAGTGGACTCCCCGAGGTTCTCCACTACGGATAGTCACCAACTGCTGCAGGGCTGGGCTCCCCACTTCTGTGCTTGATCCCTGTGGTTTATTCTCCCCACGGAACCTGAAGCATCATGCGGAGCCTCCTCTGCTCCGAGGCTCCAGGGGCTCGGGTCTCACCCAGGGTAAAAGTCCTTACAGTGGTTTCCCAGGCCTTGAGCACTTCGGCCCACGAGCGCCTCTCCTACCTCTCTCACCTTGGCTGACCCCACCCTGGCCACACAGGCCTCCTTGTTGCTCCTCCGATGTGTGGGGCATGGCCTGCTCTGGAGTGGCTCCCAGATACATGCATGGCTCACCTTGCTCAGATGTCACTTCTCAGGGTGCCTTTGCTGGACTCCTCTATTTAAGTGCAAATCTCTGGCCACTGGAGCTAGGCATCCCCATCCGCCTTGTTTAATTTCCTCCACAGCACTCACCATCTGACAGATTTTACCCTTATTATGCCTGTCAGTCTTTCCCTAATAATGTGAAAGCTCCACAGGACCGAGCATTTTTTGTCTTGTGTGGCCCATTGCTGTACAGGCCCAGAACCTAACGCAGCTAGAATACAGAAGACACTATTAAGAGTATTTTATTAAAAATACTCTCCTGAATGGACTGCTTAATGAAAGAACAAGTGAATTCACCTACTTCCTAGTGTCTAGTCCTGCCTCTATGCTGGCAGCTTCTACATCTCTGTCTCCAGTTCCACATCTGACTCCTAATTGCTCCCTGTTGTTACACCAAAGCTGGACATCATGACCAAAATGCACTGCCTTCCCAAGCTGCTCCCACTCAGGATTTCCTATTTTGGTGACAGCTGCAATACTCCTCCAGTCGCCCCCAGAGCAGAGGGTCCTGTTCCTTGTCCCTCTGGCTCCCCCTCTCTTCTTCTTCCGCCAGTCTCTCTGGTCTATCTTCAGACAGGCTAAAACTGTCATTTCTCTAGGGTCACCTGAATGAGAACTCAAGCATCACCCCATAATAAAATCACAAACCTCTCCCTTTATACAAACACCTACATGTTGACAGCATTTCTGCAGACGTTATGTCACCAGATTTTCACAACCACCCTGGGCTTACATCCATCCTCCAGTGTACAGATGAGAGTATGAGTTTAGAGAAATGAAAAAATTTGCCCGAGGCCACAGAGCATGAAGGAGACCTGGGATTTCAATCCAGTTGCCAAAACTAAATCCTCAGCAGTCTAGATCTCCCACAGTTTAAAAGAGTGGCTTTCAGGTAAATTGCATAATTTCTGTGGGCCTCAATTTCCTCATCTGTAAAATGGGAATAACAGATCCTAGGTCATACAGTTTTTATGAGGATTCAATTAATTAAACCATGTAAAGTGTGCAGAATGGTGACCATGAGATTGTAATGTTAAATAAATTTTTTTTTTTTTTTGGTACTGGCGATTGAATGCACGACCTCACATTTGCCAGGTAGGCACTTATGCCACTGAGCTAAACTCCTGGCCCATTATTATTATTTTTAAATTAGAGATTTAGGAGATACTTAACTATAGTCAATCAGAAAACTTTGTGAGTCTGAACATTTCTGCTAAGAAGGGAATTCTCAACTAATTCTCAAAAGGCTCTGTGACTCAGATTTTCCACAACTGAGAAAAAGAGAGACCAACAGTAAGCTCAGTATCAGACACAATCATGTAAGTCTTGTCCTCACAATCGCACCACTTTCTGTCTCCAAACACCACTCCATTCAGAACTAAGGAATGTGGCCAACACTCAGAAAGCCAGTGTGTGGGCCTGGAGAGTGTGGCTAGATAGTAGCATGCATAAGGTCCTAGGTTCAATGCCCAGCCCCAGCACCAAGAAAAAAAAATGAATTAAAATGTGTTCTGTACAATGTACCAACTCCCCACAATGAATGTAATCATTATGTACTGCAAACACACACTAATAAAAATAAAACGACAGCAATAAAACAGCTGGGCATGGTGGTGTACGCCTACAATCACAGCTACTAGGGAGGCTGGGGTAAGAGGGTCAAGTATTTGAGGTTGGCCTGGGCAACTTAGCAAGTCTCTGTCTCAAATGTAGTGCAGTGATAGAATGCTTGCTTAGCATGTGTAAGGTCCTGGGTTCCATCCCTAGTGCTGAAAAAATAATGCTGGTGTGTGAGTACAATGCAGTGTGATAAAATGGTCGAAAGTACCACACTCAGTTGTGAACTCAAGTCTTAGCACCGTCATTTATTAGTGGTGACGGCCTTTATACGGTAACTGTCAGGTAAAACATCCAGGACACCACCTGGCAAAGTGCAGATGTTTAAAAAACCCATCAGCTCTCTTGTCCCTGACAGCGACAGTCTGTTCAAAATTCTACAGCCATCTCACGTGAAGCCTCCCTTTCCTGTCTGCCGCCCTTCCAATTCACAGGGCTCCCGGAAGGAGTTGGTAAAAGCATGCACAAAAGGCTCTCAGAACAAAGCCAGCCAACACTCCAGAAACAATAGTTGAGACTAGTCACTTCATTCCCCTGTCCCAGTGCCTCGGTCTCCCCATCTCTAACATGAAGTTGATTTATTCAGATGATCTTTCTGGACACCTTCCATCCCTGAGCCCCCTGAGTCTAGGAAGCAGGACACATAGCAAATGATTCATGCTGCTCCAGATGAGAAAACTGAGGCCCAGAAAGTGGAAGCAACCTACTCCAGGCCACAGACTAGGTTTAGGCCTTGGGACTCCTTTCTCCTCTGTTGAGGGGCACAGGGATTATGCAGCCTGCTTTCCAGGTAAGGACGCTGAGGATTAGAAGGTAATATGCCCCAAACTGCCATTTGGCTCAGTAGAACCTGGACCCTGCGACTCCATGCCCCTAGTAACAAAGTGGCAGGGGAAGGGCAGGATCACCTGGAGGACCACAGAGATGGACTTCTCGCCGGCCTTGGCTGCCCGCCATTTCCGGTAAGTGTCTGCCTTGAGAAGGTTTTCTGCACAGTGGGTCTGAGGACAAGAGTTGAAAGAAAGAGTTAGGCCAGAGATGAGAGCTAGGGCCACAGCTCTCAGATTAGTCCTTGGGGCCCCCCATGCTCTCTGCGGTCCCTCAGATTTAAGTTCCCCTGTTAGTCCCCCCACACCCTGCCTCAAATTTCTCCCACAACACTTCCCCTGGAAGTTTCCCATGGGCTTCCCTATTCCTCCTTGTCTCTCCGGAAGTTCCACAGAAACCCAAAAGTTCCCTAATTGCACATCTCCTCCAGAAGTCACTTTTAGCTTCTGAAATCCCTCCCGTGACCCTGTTTGCACTTCCATGAAGTTCCCTTTTATATCCTCCAAAGTTCTTACCTTTATTCTCCTACATCTGCCACCCTCCCCCACTCCCGACCCTCACCGAGTCCTGGCTGCTGCAGGACACGACGTGGCGGAGGCGGATCTCCGGCATGTCAAAGTCTTGGGCTTCGCCTAGAACTAGAAAGTGAGGAAGGGTCGGGTTTGGGGGGCGGGGAAGGGGTGCTTCCTGCGCGGGCTTAAGTGCGCAAGCGCGCGAGGCTCGGGCCTTTCAAACCGCGGCGCGCCGCGCTCGCGTCGACTCGGCGCAAGCCCTGTCGAGCGTCTCCAGAGTGAGGCGCTGCGTTCCCTAGCAACGAGCTCTCTCTTTGGCTCCAACTCTCTCAGATTCCACCACTCGCTTACTGGCCTTCAGGATGACGTCACATCCTGTTTTCTGGGAGCCTAGCAACAAGAGCAGCCTTGGCGATTGGTGCCCAGAAGAAACTCGCCGTTCTCATTGGACAATGTAGTCACAGCACAAAAGACCCCGTAAAGCGCGGAATACCTGAGTAGATTTTAGCAGGCAGCCTGGATCCTACTACAACGGAATCTCTCTCCACCTGCTTCTGCGCCTACACATTTCTCTCCTTCTCCCTCTCCCGTCACACACACGAGAGAACCCTCACATCTCACCCCTCTGCGGCCGGGGGCGGGGGAAGGTCCATTAATAAAACAAAACATAGTCCCAAACCACGTACACACCCACAACCCCAGCCTGGAGTGTTTCCACAAATGCCTCAGTTTACCAATATACGACCTTTGTACCCTTGTCTCTTATTACGCCCGCCTCTGGCCGCTGACGGGCACCGCTCTCGGTTCGGTCCCTTTGAGACCCAGAAGTGCAGTTCTGGGCGGGGATGGGGCTGTAACAGCCCAACACAGAAGAGGGAGTATGAGTAAAGCACGCAAAGAAGGGAAGGGAGACGGGCCCGTGGCCCCCGCAGGACGAGCCTGGACAAGCTGGGCGCTCCTGAGCAGGACCCCACCCACGCTAGGCGCCTCTTTGGGAAGACAGAGGAGAGAGGACCCTACTCTTCTCAACGCTCTACACCCGCCAGGGACTCAAGTGACCCAACTCCTATTTTGGTGAGGGTCAGAGGGGCAATGCAAATGTCAGAAAACAAAGCAGTAACCTTTGGGGTTCTCAAAGAAGAGGAGCCTGCAAGTCCAGACTTCTGGGATCCCCGTGGCAGAGGAGGCTGAGCACAAAATGTTCGGCTTCCTTGTGGATACTGGTACCCGGAGGCTGCGGAGGACTGCCCTGGATTCTGACCTCAGCTATTTTTCACCCCACGGTGAAGGTGGGTCTGGGCCCGCCTCTCCTCAGCTATTTATAAGGGCAGAGGCCCCAGGACTGTAGGTTCACATACCATGGGGCTACCCACGAGACAGGACACCTTCCTGCTGGCCTTCACGCTGCTCTGCACCCTCGTGAGTCTCGGTAAGTGACAAGGGACCTGGATGGCTTCCTGAAATGTGGGAAAGAAGACTGTGAGAGAGCATGCAGCACGGTCCAAAAGGGGTAAGGGGGAATTCAGATTCACAGAGAAGACAGAGCAAAGGAAGAAAAAGCCTGGGGCGCAGGAGAACCGCCTGATTGGATCCATGGGGCAGGGGACCTTTGTGGGCTCTGAATCCTCTGTTCCGTAGGCAGGGTCTCAAAATAAGACGGTTCAGTTCTGGGAAATCAGATGAAAGCTTGATTAGAAAAAGAAATCTTCTAAATCTTTCAAAAGGAAGATTTTTCTTTCTCTCTCGGTTCAGGAGTTCAGGCACCCAGCCCCTTCCTCCTCCTACCTGTAGGTGCAGGAGTCTGGGCAATTTCACTTTGCCTGGGGCCCAGGTGTCCAGGCCTCTAGCTGTCTCCTGTCTCAGGACCAAGAGCTCCGTCCTCTCAGCCTCTCTGGTCCTTGCTGTTCCTCCTTGACCTGAGATCCAGCCTCCTGTACCTCTGCCTGAGCTCCTACTATCAACAAGGCTTAAACTGAGCGTGGGGGGCCACGTGCTGGTAATCCAGGACTTGGGAAGCTGAGGCAGGAGGACTGCCATGTGTTCCAGGTCAGCCCTGGGTAGCATAGTGACTTCAAGGCCAGCCTAGAGTATGCAGCAAGGCCCTGTCTCGGAAAACCTGTGCAGTACCTGCAAAGAGGAGAGTTCCACACCCAACACCAAGAACCAGCTGGACCTGAAATTGCACAGAACTCCATGGAAACCTTTGCCACGACCCCTCCCTGCCCCTGAGCTGGCTCAGGGACCCTGGCGTCCAAAGTCCCCAGCCTTGTAATTAGTGAAGAGGCTCCAAGTTCTTAGAGTCACTTCCCGCCCCTGGAAACCTCTTTGCTGGCATCATCCTGGCCACCTTGTCAGACTCTGGACAGTTCCCTGGACAGTAATCAATGCCCCACCCACAAACATCCGGGGTGACATCGGTGCCTCCTCCCTGAGGCATCAATCCATCTCCCCTGCCCTGTTAGTTTGTTTGGTTTTGAGACAGGGTCTTGCTATGTACTGTTTTTCAGTGAGTATTTGAGTGCACTGTTAGCTCATTCTAATCTCAAACTCGTAAAGATCCTCCTGCCTCAGTTTCCCAGGGGGTTGGGACTCCAGGAGTGTGCCACCACGCCTGGCTCCCCACCCTTCTGAACTGCAGTGTTGAATTCATGTTCTGAAGACCACACCAGTAGCCCTAGCGTCCCCTCTGCGTGCTGCAGGGTGCAGTCTAACCTGCGAAGTGTGTAATGGCCCCGAGAAGACATGCAGCGGGAAAATGAAGCAGTGTGAGCTTGGCAAGGACACATGCGCGATCGTCGTGAGCCAGTCCCACGACAGTAGGAGGGCGTGATGCGAGGCGCGAAGAGGGTGGAAGGGTGAAGGGTGGGTGGGGTGGGGAGAGGAAGGGTGGGGGCGTGAACGGTGGGGCGGTGCAGGTGGCATGGGAAACGGGATTGAGGTTAAAGGCAGAAGATGCAGAGGGCATCATCGCAGTTCTCTGGATAGGGAAGGAAAATCAGCAGCGAAGAGAAAGATGGGAGGGTGGAGTGCGGACAGATGTGGAGGAACAGAAACGCAGCGAGAGTGAAGCACCTAATGGATGGGAGGTAGATGGGCTTGTCCAGTGTGGTGGTGCACACCTGCAACCCCAGCACATGGGTGGCTGAGGCAGAAGTGCCTCAGGTATGAGGTCAGTTTAAACTATATAACAAAACTCTGTCTCAAAAAAAGAAGATGTGGATGGGGTGCAGGCAGTAGAGAAAGAAGAGGCTGTGCTGGGCCTCACTGGGCTTTGGGAACGTGCTCAGGGAAGAGAGTTTCCTGCAGGGAGACTGATGATGTTGGGATAGGAAGCGACAGAAAAGCAAGCACCTCACACAGAAAAGTGAAGGTAACCCGAAAGTATGGAGTAAATGTTCAGAAAGAGAAGTAGAATTGGGTGTAGTGGCTCACACTTGTCACCCCAGCACTGTGGGCGGCTGAAGCAAAAAGACCCGAGTTTGAACCCAGCCTGGGCAATTTAGTGACATAGAGAGACCCTATCTCAAAATATAAAAGAGCTGTGGGTGCCATTCATGGTGGTACAGGCCTGTAGCCCCAGCTCTGTGGAAGCTGAGGCAGAAGAATCACTGCCAGTTTAAGGCCAGCCTAGGGCTGCATAGCGAGCTCAAGGTCAGCCTGAACTAAATAGCAAGACCCTATCTTTAATAATAATAATAATAATAATAATAATAATGTAGAGGTGGGGAGGCCAATGAGTGAAATGGAAGGGAAGGGGCCATAACTTAAATGACAGAGCCCACCTCAGGCCTGAGGAAGCATGGGGCCAAAGGGGGTAATGGTGGACACCTCGGTGTGGGGTTTGGGAATGTGAATTCACAGCTGAAAGAGATCCTGAGGTTGAGGTCAACTCTGACAGCAGGAAGAACCTGTGAGGACACGAGGGGATGTGGGAGGAAGATGGGATAGAAGACTGTGACACACGGTCAGCAGGTGCAAGAGAGGCCCACAAGGCTCGAAGTTGGAAGAGTCCTTCCAGGAAAAGCGCCTAATAAAAAAAGGTGTCCTCCGTGGTATAAAGAGGGGAGACCTTTGAACTGGGCTGGAAGAGACCACTACATGGTGGAGGGGGGACGCTGAGGCCAGAAGAGACCACCTCAGAGCAGATAGCAAGAGGGCCAACGAGCAACCGTCGTCAGGAGGTCTGGGGACTGACGATGGAAGAATCCAGGAGAGGGGTACAGTGTGGGATTTGTTGGAGGAGACTGAGGGAGCAAAATCTAGAAGGCTGGAAGAGGCCACTTTTACACAGGCATGGGGGTGACTACAGGCACCTTGGAAAAGACTGCAAGAGAAATCTGGTGGGATGGGGTAGAGAGGGTAGAAGGGACCACATCCAATAGGCACTTGGGTGTTGGCTGTGAGAGCCACAGGGAGACCCCCAAAGGCCAACGAGGCTTCATGGTATGGATCAAGGAGGGTTACCGAATAAACCACCCCAGAACAGGCCGGTTAAGGAGCATGGCTTTGGGGGTGCTGGGAGAGACCACCCAAAGGAGTCGAAGTGCTGGGGAGGAGCAGACAGGAAGTACTGCGAGTTGGCAGTGAGCCAGCGCCACCTGCTTGCGGCTCCTACCCCCACTCCACAGAGGGCCCCTACGTGAGCACCGTCAAGGCCTGCATGAAGTCCAGAGACTGCCACTCAGGCTACGTGTCCACCACCATGGGTCCCAATAACTACATGGTGACCAACACGCATTGCTGCCAGAGCGATGGCTGCAATCGCGGCTCCGTGCCTGGTAAGTGCTAGCTCAGCCCTGCTGAGGCCACCCCACCCCCAAGGCCTGGCTGGTTCTGAGCCTCAGTTTCCTTACCTGTAAAATGCAGTATCTATTAGCAAGCCTGGTGTGCCTCACCCCCACCCAGGGCTGGGGTGGGGGGAGATTGGGATCCTGGCTTAAGCCTCCTGTCTTCCTATCACTTCGCCTCACGCCCAGCTCCCCAATACAATCGCACTGCGAATGGCCTGACCTGCCCGTCCTGCGTGGTGCCCTTCCGGGATACGTGCGCTGCAACCCAGCTGGCCCAGTGTGTCGGCCGGGAAACCCACTGCATCTACTTGGCAGGCAGAGCGAAGGCTGGTGAGTGGTGCCAGGCTCTGAAAGAGGACGGGGGTCCCGGGACTAGAGGCCCAAACTGTTGTGTTCTAGGGGAGGAGGAGAATCCAGAGAACTGGGGGAGGAGGTAGGAGCAGAACTCCTGGGTCCTGCGGAAGGGGCTGGTTCCAGTCTGCAGTCTTCCTCCCAGGAATCATCAGCGCCAAGTTTGCCACCCGGGGCTGTGCCACGGAGAGTGCCTGCCGCACCAAGGCTGGGGCTGAGGTGCCCACAGCCTCCTACTACTACTTCCTCCACCGGGCTGACTGCCACGAAGCCGCCCTGCCATAGGACTCAGGAATATGTGTGGCTTCTAGTCCCCACTCATCCTCAGCCCGCAGCCCACCATGTGCTTATAAATTAAAGTTGACGGAGCAAGCCTGGGTCCTTGTGCATCTCGGTAAGGTGGGATGGGGAGGGTTCAGGCCTCGGTTAATTCTCACTGCCTCTTTCCAAGGAAGACGGGAAGGTCTTGCCTCTTACAGAGGGACACTGATTGCCAGGCCCTGAGCTAAGATTTTCCTTGCTACACCTCATTACAATCACAACTCTATGAAACCTGTATTATTATCCCACTTTACAGACTGAGGCAAATCCTGAGCGTCACTTGCCTGGGTCAGCTAGGAAGAGTCAGAGCCCTAATCTGAACCTCAGCCCATCACACCTCAGAGACCTTGGTCAGCTCTCCGGATTAACCCCTCCCTCTGTCTGCCTCAGAATGTGGATACCAATAGTTAGAACTCTTTGGGGCTGGTGTAACAGATAAATGAAACATGAAAACCACTTAACCCAGTGCCTGGCACCTGGAAGAGAATGATGGTTCTTCAGACAATGTCTGAATAAATAGTAATCATCTTAATAGCTGCCACTTACTGAGTGGCCATTAGTGGGCAGCTGCTCAACATTGCAGCAGACAGGGCAGGCCACATTATGCTGTAGTAACAAACAAGTCCTTAATCTCTGGTTTCAAACAACGAAGTTGTGTGAATCACCAAATGTGGCAATAGAGCCTCGTAATAAACCATCTCTGACCTGAGATTTAGGACAAGCATGTCTGTTTCTCAGGTGGGCTGGCAGGATGGCTCCTTTTCTAGCTGTGGGTTGGCTGGCTTGGCTGGGGGGCTGTGACTGTCTCCTCCATGTGCTTCTACGAGCTTCCGGATCAGCGGGCCCCCTGGCAGATAGTCTCGCCACAGATCACAGGAACATAAAAGGCAAATGTATGTGAGGCCCTTGCGGAGGTTAGGACTGCTAACATTCCTCTAAGCTGAGTCACATGGCCAAATCCAGAAGCCATGGAGCAGGGAAGTGTACTCACCCTCCAGTGGGAGGGAAAGGAATGGATACTGGCTGGGTGCATCTGCACAAAAGGCTAATGTTCCTTTCACTCTAGTAGCTGTTTAGCACCGGTACCATCTGCTCATTATAGTCAGGCCACCAACTGAAACACGACCAGTTTCTGTGCCAAAGGAATGAGCCCAGGAAAGTCTCACGTGTGATTATGAAAGCTGTGACCCAGAAATGACTTAACATTGTCAGCTCGCTGGACAGAGCTAGATACTTGGCCTTACTCAAACCACATGGGAGAAGTGCAGTTCTGCACCAAGATCAGAAGGCTGAGAGCGAGGCATGCTTTATAGACAGCATGACCACCGTGGCTCCTAAGAGGCCCAGAATTGCTGGGCGTGGTGGTGCACACCCGTAACCCCAGCATAGGGGAGGCTGAGGCAGGAGGATTTCAGCAAGTTGGAAGCCAACTTGGGCTACAAGTGAGTTCAAGGCCAGTCTGAATTAGTGAGCTGCTGTCTCAAAAATGAATAAATGAGTCACTTCACACTTAGCTACATCCTCAATATTCTCCCGCTTTTATTTTAACATAGGGTCTGAATAAGTTGCCTAGGTGAGGCCTAAACTTCCAATCCTCCTGCCTCCACCCCCTAGAGTGCTGGGATTACAAGCATGTGCCAACACGTTATTACAGGTTGTTTCTTGTTTTAGCTCCATGACAGTTCTATGTGACTGGCACTATTACCCCCATCCTTGTTTTCAGGAGATGAAGCTGAGACTTTAATCTCTGGACCAGGCTGGGGGTTAAAAGAGACCACCACATCACAGACAGGAAGGAAATCTGTATCAGTTATTTTCACTTTATTAAAAAAAACCACTCCAAAACTTAGAAGTTCAGGGGAATTACCTTTTATTTAGTTCATGACCCTGTGTCAGCAGTCTGGTTTGGGACTGGTGGGGCGCTGCTTCTGCTGTTTCAGCTGTGGGCTGGGTAGCTCTGTTTCAGGGACTGGCCTGCTGTGTCTCGAGATGCCAAGGATAACTGGGCTATGTGCCCCTTTATCACCCAACAAGCCAGCCTGGGTGTCTTGGATGTGACAGTGGTCCCAAGGACTGCAAAAAAGGAAGTCCCCAGCGCTTTTCAAATCTCTGCTGATGTCATGTTTGCTGTTGTCCCAGTGGCCAAAGTCTAGAGTGAGGACGAGAGGGGACAATCCAAGTGCATGGCTACACAGACACTACACAAACCAGGGCATCCAGGGGTCACACGAGTTCCAGACGTAAGGTGTTTGACCATCACAAATCCTCAGGTTCCTAACAGCGACCAAGTGTACTCATCCCCACACCTGGGAGGGCAAAACTGAGGTGCTACGGATGACGTCTCCTGATTCCACTCAAGAGATTCTTTCTGGACAGATTCTCCACCATCTCGCCTCTTCCAGGATCAAGAGTCACCACCCGCAGCCCCAGAAGTCCAAGCATCCTTTCTTTCCTTCAAACCCCCAACTAACACACATCAAGATTTCTCCTCATTTTTATTCATTCCTGCAAAAAACACCACAGGCCATCTATCCTTGGTTTGTCCTTCCTTGTTCTCCATTACTGAGACATAAATTCCTCCATCATTACCCAGAAATGTACAAAATTCTGCTATGGGGATGAGGGTGCTTCATTCACATTTTTTGGGCCTGTTCTGCTTCTGGTAACGCCAAGACCAGAACGCATACATTTCTTGGGATTCCTGCACTCTAGGGTGCCACATCCTGCTGGCAGCCTGTCATCTGTCCATCTGGAAATTTTAGATTTTTCTGCTTCAGTGCTCCAGAGACAGATGCCTTCTTCATAACTTTATGCCTCCACAAAACCTAAAGTTGAACTCTACCAAATGTCATCATGTAAAATGCAACCACCCCAAAGAGTAGTTGTGAAACACAATGGTGCCAGTATACAACTATATAAATACAACTAGCACCCAATGGACACACACACACACACACACACACACACACACAGTCTTGTTACCTCTGATATGATCACTGGTCTGATTTCTGCTGGCAGGAGGACAGAGGGAAAAACAGCAGCAAGGTACACAGCAGAGATGTCAGGCAGGACCAAATCAGAGGGTGGCAGAGTGGCCGAGGAGGGCACTGAGTGAGTGGGCAGGGGCAGCAGGTCTAATGTTAGAGCTCCCAGTGGCACTCAAGGTCTTCAGGAGGGCCACAGTCTGTTGTGTGTGTGTGTGTGCATGCCCAGGAGCACACACACACAGACAATTCTCGCAGTGCCGCGTAAGGTAGACGCCATTCACTGTGTGACCTGCCCAAGGTCACTTCCGAAGTCAGTAGGACTGCGACCCTAGAGCTATGCTAACAGGACTTTGTCTCATTACAGAAATGTTCAATGTCTGTATTGTTCCGTACTTGTGGCTGCCAAGCCCTACTTGAAATGTCATCAGTGCAACTGAGAACCTGAGTTTTGTTTGGATTGCTTTTAATTCATTTGAACACAATACTCACCTCCACTACTGACAAACTAGTCAGTATAACTGGGACAACTTGGGTATGTGACTCTACTTATTATAAATTTTATGAAATGTAAATAGCACTTCCGATGACAGTTTATTCTCTGAATTGAGATGCGCCGTAAGTGTAAAGTATATATCAAATTTTCAACTTAGCATATGAGAATGTAAAATATCTCATTAATATCTTTAAAATATTGATTACATGTTGACATGATAATCTCTGGGGGGTAGTGGGTCAAATATAACGTATTTCAGTGAGTGTCACCTGTTTACTCTTTTGTGACAGCTACTAGAATGTTGAAAGTGACACATGTTTCTGGACAGCTGCTTGCTGTCACAGAGTTGGCATGCTTGCCCGAGGCACACTTGGAGGAATGCTGGACACCCCCAACACCAATGATTCCCATTCCTCTAAGGCTGCACGGGCTAGCGACCATTTAGTACAGGGTCAAATACTTTCTCTATCGCAGCCGTGTCAACTTTGAGGGGACAAACTGTGCCAGAGATGAGAGTTCAAACGGCAGATGAGGGGTACCGTACCCAACTACCTGTCACTGAGATCAGGAACCCTTGCCTTCGGCTGTCAAGCAAAATAGGATCTTAGAAGTATGTATGGGGCTGGGTATTTAGCTCAGCAGCATAAGCACCTGCCTTACAAGCGCGCGGTCATGAGTTCGATCCCCAGTACCAATAAAAATAAATAAATAAATAAAAAGAAGCATGTATGGTTCTGGCCCAGCCCTTCCATTCCAAAGATGGGAAAATACGGCACTAGCCCGTGTGACACAATGACGTTGACGAAACCACCTTCGCTTCCTAGGTCTCCTGACCTCAAACTGGGAGTGTCCTCTCCCATTAAATGCTTGGTTCTCCTGCTCTTATTCCTTTTTCCTTTTTGTGACAGGAGGGCAACAACCTAAACCGTCTAGCCCTAGTTCTGCCATTGACCAATGACTAAAAATCACGTGCGTTTACTAAGCACCTATGGGTGTCAGGCACTGTTCTGTGCTGGCTGTACACCAGAGAACATGACATACAAAGGGACAATAGCCAATAAATGGGCAAATAAATAAATAAGGTCATTTTTGCTGGGCGCAGTGGTGCACACCTGTGATCCCAGCACTTGGAAGGCTGAGGCAGGAGGACTGCCGTGAGCTTGAGGCCAGCCTGGGTTACACAGTGAGTTCCAGTCCAGCCTATACTTATCTAAAAAAAAAACAAAACAGGAAAAGAAAAGAAAAGTCATTTTTTATAGTAATATTTTCTACAAAAAATCAACTGGCCAGGATCAGAAATGGATGTACAAGCTACTTCAGTTTGGGTGATCACAGAAGACCTCTCTGAGGGAACAAACATTTGCGTGGAGACCTTATGCACAAGGAATCAGCCACAGGAAGATGTGGAGGCAAAGCATTTCAAGAAAGAACAGCAAGTGCAAAAGTCCTGAGGCAGGACCAGTGTGGTCTACTCAAACATCAGCAAAATCTCTCAGCCTGATTGGGGATGAGACAGGGCAGAGACTGAAAAGAGGCAGGGACCAGAGCATGCAGATCCTTGCTTTGTGCTGTTGGCCTGTCCTCTCTAGTCTTGCTCTCCTCATCAGTTCCCTTTTTTCCAGTTTTGACATTGAGAAATCCTTAACTTGTGGCCTAGAATATTGCAGGCATTGTGGTTATTGCTTTTGCCTCCCTCCTGCCTGGGACATTCCCACTGTCTGCAATGCCTACCTCATCACTTTGGGGGAACCCTGCTCACAGACACATCCTCTGTATACACCAGATGACACAGCCTTTGGGGGATACCAGAGGAGAAGACCACACCAAGATGTTTAGACTAGGACAGCTGCTCCTCCAAAAAGGCAGGTACACAAAACACCAAGGCCAAAGGGTTCAGCTTATTAAAATGACAGAAGAAACCGAGACAAAATGAAAACAGAAGCACATTCTAAAGGAGAGGAGCACGCACCCGAGATCCTCTGTCTCAGTCAGCACCTATAAGATGGGGGTATTCACACCCTTTCCCAGTCAGACTCACAGAGAGGCAGCTGCCGGCACCAAGTAAGTACACTGCGCGCTGTGGGAGGACCTCGGAAGTACCGGGTCTTACTCTTCCCCATCCACGGCTGTCCTCAGAGCCCGCCGAGTTCAGATCTCTAGCCCGCTCTCATTTCTGATGCCATCATCCTTCTTACCCCAGACAGCACGTATCAGGTATCGCTTCATTCCAAGAGACCTAGGAGTCCGCGCTGCCATCTGCCCCTTGCTCCCTCCTCATCACCCAAGAACTAGCAACCAAGATGCACAGTCCTCTAGGGAACCAGGAATCTGGGACTCGAGTCAACACCCCATCTCATGCAGATTCAAAGTTCATTGTCTCTTGAGGTTCTGGAAGGTTGTGTGCAGGCCTTTTTCTCCTGGAAAACCTAGGCTGTTTCCCTTTCAGACCCAGAAGTCCAAATCTGAGTGTTCCCCAGAGCACCCAGACTCCCCTTCCCCATACCGGAGTCCAGGTTTCCAGCCACAGAGCCTCTCAGGGACCAAGGCTTCTAACCTGTCAACCCTGGGTCGCCGGCCAGTAACGGCAGCTGGAGACAAGGATGTACCCACTTCAGGGAGTCCGGGACCCCAATACAGGACAGGGTTTGGATCGTATATTCCCTGGTCCACAGAAAAGTCAGGAATGCCGTCCCCCAGATTCTATTCCCCTTCAGGACTCCACATACCCCAACCGCAAGTCGGAGCCTGCACCCCAAGTCCAAAGACATTCAGTAACATATCCCCCCACCCCGTATGTCAGTCTCAGACTTTCAAGTCCCCATCCCTCTAACTGGGTCTTGGGGCTCTCAGCCCCCAGCGGAGCCGGAAACCCAGGTCCCCATCCCACCCCACCCCTCACTGGGCTGGCTCCCCAGGTGCCAGCACCGCCTCAGCATCTGCCTGCATCTCATCCAGAGCTTGCAGCAGGACGCCATGCGCCGCGCGGTATCCCAGGCCACCTGTCGCCGCCGCGCCACCTGCAGGCCACAGGAAGGAGAGAGCGCCCAGCGCGGCGCCGCCGGCTGTGCCCTCGCCCGCCCAGGCGCCCAGTCTGGCTTCCACCTCGGCGCGCGTCACCGGGCCTGGGAAGTGTGTTCGCGCAGCCAGCTCCCCAGGAGCCAAGCCAAGGACCCGCTCCCGCCGCGCCAGCACTGCAGGTTCGAGGCCCAGCGCCCGCCGCCACTCTGCAAGCTGGCCGCGGAGAAGCGCCACGTCGCATGCCCAGCCCAGCCCGGGTACGGGGGCCGCCGCTGCCGCCAAGCTGGCCAGCAGGGCCGGCCTCCACGCCCCAGCCCGCAGCGCCGCTACCTTCTTTCGGACCGCCCTGGGGGAGGCAGGCGGCAGCGCCAACAGCAGCGCCCCAGCCTGGGCCGAGGGCAGGGAACGCTGTAGCCACTCGCACAGCCCCGGGAGCCCGCTGAGCCGCAGGGGAAACACGGGCGGCGGCGCCTCCTCCAGCACCTCCCACGTCTCGTCTTCTGGGCTCAAGGCTGCTACCCGCCCGGAGTCCCCGTTGCCCCCGGTGGTGGCGCCGACCCCCTGTGGCAAACTCCGGCCGCCAGGAGTCTCTGAACCTTCCCCACCACCTGCTTTCTGTGATCCAGCGCCACGTTCCTCCTCCTCACTGAGCACTTTTTCCAGTGCCCCTTCTTCGCCTCTGGGCTTCTCCACCGTTTCTTCTTCCTCTAGAGACTCTGGATCCTCGCCCTCACCATCTGTTCGCACGCAGACAAGAGGTGCATCTGGTGACACCAAGGCACGGACCTGGGCCCAGTCCTTCTCGGTGGGGGCTCCAGGGGTGACGAGGATAAGGCCGTCATAGTGGGTCGGGGGAGGGGTGGCACCAGAGGACGAGCCTGAGGAGCCTAGAGGCACGGCCCAGAGCACCACATTGGGGCGCTCTGGAGCTGGCCACTGGGTGGGCTCTGTGGGCGCCAAGGCAGGCACAGCCCCTGGGTCACCAGGATCCAACCCAAGCAGCGTGTTGAGCACAAGGCTGATATTGGTTGTACCGGCCACCGCCAGGTCAAGCCGCGCACTGCCCAGACGCTCCAGGCCCGCGCGCACCCATGACAGTGCAGCCTCCAGGCCACCGGTCTCAAAGGCCTCGCGCACAGCCTCCAGCTCTGCAGCACCCAGCACCTCGAAACCATCCTGGGCAGGAGGCAGGAGCCTGGGGAGATTGGGAGAGAAAGGATCCAGGGTAGAAAATAAGGAAACTGTGGAAAGGCTGGGCTACAGGAACCAGGGCTGGGCTAGCCTGACAGGGCAGAGCTTTCTGTTGGTTTTAATTCAGGATCTTGCCATGTTCCAGGCTGGCCTTGAACTTGATATGTAACCCATATGACCACTTGCGATCTTCCTACCTCAGCTCCAGAGAGTCCTGGGATTATAGGTGTGTACCATCACATCAGGCTTCACAACTTTCTGAATAACCTCAGGATGAGGCAGGAGGAGGAAAGGGGCCAGACTGAAGGCCAAGCATGCAGAAACCTGGTAGAGGAGAGGTGCTAATGAAGCCAAGGGAGGAGCTCAAAGCAGTAGTCAGGACTTAAAGACCGGTGGGTTGACTTGAGGTCAGATTTCCACCAAAGCTGAAGATGGGGACCCCCAGGAGACTTCAGGGTACAAATCTTTTTTTTTTTTGGTACGGTACCTAGAATCAAACTCAGGTGCTGTGTTGCTGAGCTATATTCCTGGCCCCTGGATACAATTCCTTGGGGGCAAACCTCGCAAGAGCAAGGCCAAGACACCAAACGCATTGTGAACTACATGAATATAGAGAACTATTTGACTGACAGGGACTTTGAGGAAGTCCCCAAGGGCATTCTTTCCTAACAGTGGCCATCAGGAAGGCCTAGGAGGGGACATCTCATCCACTAGTTCTTAGCAAGGAGGTGTGGCTAAGGTGACAAGGGACAAGTGAAGCTAAGGAAAAAGGATGAGTGAACCTGTAGAGGATGGCTGACCCTGTCTAAACCTCATTTTGATGAACATAAAATGAGGCAGCTAAAAAAGTAGAAGAGGCAGGTGCTAGGCATGATAGCACACACCTGAAACCCCAGCATTCGGGAGGCTGAGGCACGAGGATCACCACAAGCTCGAGGCATGCAGTGAACTTAAGGACAAAACTTCAAATAAAAGTAACTGACAGTTGTGGGGTGAAGGATTTGGGAGGTAGCCAGCAAGTGGGCAAGGAAATGAAAGGGGAGTGGAGAAAAGAAGCGTAGGAGAACAGCCAGAAACAGTAAGGCTCACAGGGTGTGGTTTTAGAGTTAGCTGATGGTAAGGAAAGGAGAGAAGGCTCCAGGGCTCTTCAAGGGAAATCTTTTCTAGGGTCACAGACTTCTCTGAAGAGATGAAGTCCTCCTTCAAATTTTCCTCTGAGCAGTATCTGCAGGATAGGTCTAGGTCTCTCCTGGAATTTTTGCTAGGGAGCCAGGCTTGTGACCTCCCAGGAGGTGAATCGCGGGCAGCTCAGGACTTGCAATTCACCCTTACCTGGGGTGGAGCCTACAGAACAGGAAACTGTCAAATACAGAGCTCCAACTTGGGGTGGAGCCTCCCTGACCTCAAAACCCACTCCAACAGACTATGTAGGCAAAGGAGCAGGGCTAAACAGCCAAAGCTAGTAGAGCTGTCACCCAGCCTCAATGACAGCAGGGTCTTGTGCACTTAAAAGCGTTTTTTAGTGGGTGAGGTCTACGCTAAAGGGACCAAGTTTCCCCACCCAGCCTAAAACCTCTGCTCACCTCTGCAACGCCTCAGCCTGGCTCCGCAGCACCACCCTGAGGCGCTCTAGCTCCTCGCAGCCATCACTGCGGCTGCAGTCGGCCGGCAGGACGAAGAGAGCCGCAGCCCCCAACCCTGCGCTGTCCAGCAGCGCTGCAGTCTGATCGCGGGCCTGGGCCTCATGCTGTGAATCCCCGGGACCGAGGTTCCGCACAGCCAGCAGCGGGGCCCCTCGGGCCAAGGCGGCCCGCGCTGCCTCTCCCAGCTCCGGTGCCAAAGGCTCCTCGTTTCCCTCGGGCCCGGGTAACACGAGTACGAGCACATTGGCCTCTGCCGCCCAGGGTCCAGGCGCTGCGGGTGGGCAGCTCAACTCCCCGAGGAAGAGGCCGGGGCCCGCCGCTCTCAGGCTGGGGATCCCGGAATCCGGCCGTCCCTCGGGGATCTCTACCGTCTCCACATCACTGCCACACAACGCTGCGATGAGCGCGGACTTTCCTGAGCCCGGAGGCCCCAGGAACAAGGCTGTCACGTCACCCCGCGGCGGAGGCATTGCTGGAAATAAGGGGTGAGGAAGACATGAGCAGAGAGCACCAAGCTTTTTTCTCCCCTAGCCGCCCCACTCTGGACCAAGGTTTCAGTTCTCCATCCTGTCCCCTACTTCTATTCTCGGGTGTCACCCTGCAGGACCTAGAAATTCAGTACCCAGGCCCTATTCCCTAAGGACCCTGTCCACCCTTTTTTCTGGATGCAAGCGTTTCTCTTTCTGCTTCAAAAATTCAGAAATCTGGCTTCCAGTCCTTCATCCCTCCGGGACACAGGGATGACTGTCTCCTCCCCCCTTTCCAAATCACCAACCGAGCAGAGAGGACACCCTGGGTGTGCAGCTGGTGACAGCTGATCAGCCAAGGAGGAGCCCCGCCCTTGCGGCCCGGCGGGCGGAGGCCGAAGGCGCCAGAGCGACTGCACTTAGACTCTTCGGGACCCGTTCGGGTGGTTCTAACCTGACGTCACTCCCTCTACGAGGGGGGGTGTGTCCTGGAGCGCGACTTGGGAGACCCGGTGTCCTGCGCTGTGCAGGAACCCCAAGATATTTGCGTTGAGTTGGGCGGCCGCAGGCTTGAACAATGAGGGGGCAAAGCGCCTGCGCATCGGGAGCCCTCCCCCTCGCCCCTGCGCAGGAGGATGTGGGCTGTAAGGCTAGGACGGCTTGAAACGTCATCATAGTGCACCCCAGGGCAGAGAAGGCCCCTCGCTCATTAGTCTGAGGACCGGACCGACGTGACTTTAGTACTGCCTGACGGAATCTGTAACCTCAGTTTGGAAAGATTTGTCCGGTCAGAGAGTGAGGAAACCATGGGAGGCCTCGAGACTCGCTGGCCTTATCCTACTCCCTTCCTGTGTGGCGCTGTCAGGCGCGACTGACAGGCACAGCGAAAGGCAGCCCTCTGGTGTACCAGGGAAAGCAAAAGCCTGGGGGACAAGCCTTGGGAGTGGGGAGCTGCAGGCAGTGCTAGGGGTAGCGGGACGCGAGGGCTCCAGATGGAACGAGAGTCACAGGATGTCCCCCGGGAAGAGGCAGGCTAGAGGGTGGGAACCACTACACGTGAGAGAGTAGGATGAAGATAAGGGTCACGAGCTCTCAGGGAGTTAGTCGGGGAGAAGAGGTCATAGATCGCACAGGTGAGAAGACCCCAGGTGTAGAGGAATCACAAACGCGGGGAGGTTTCATGGGTGAAGCATCAGAGTTCATAGCGATTGTGTGCCGTGGGAGTCAAAAGGATTAGCGGTCTGCTAAGGCTGGTGACAGATAAGCGCCTCACTCTTGCGTGTTCCTCTCTTGACCAGAGGTGTCCTTGTCTCCATGGAGGACCTGAGTCCTGAGGAAACCATGGAACAACAAGATTCGCCCAAGGAGACGAGTCCCAGTGGCTCAGGAGGCAATCTCTGTGAGTACCGCAGGCTAGAGGAGGGCGGGTCCAGGAGCGATCCCGAAGGGACCTCTAGCATTTCTTGTCCAGTGCCGGGGGCCTTGTTTGCTAGGAAGGTGCTGCCCTGCTAGGAAAGGCAGTGTCCCTCCTCACCCTTATACTCAGATGCTTTCACCCTGTTCTGGCCACGTAGGCCAATGTTGAAGCAGTTCAGGGGAGGAAGGGTTGCAGATACGTGTCTGGGAAGATTTTTGGTCCCAGCAGTGCCCTAGACTTTCACTGTGACTGGACTTCAGCTTCCCTGTGAAAAGAGGCTGCCACTAGCTATCTTGCAGGATGCCCCTGGGGTTGGCTGCAGAAAAGGGGACAGCTTGATGGGAAGGCATGTAGCCTGTTTGACTTAGGTAGCAGCAGCTCCTAATGAAAGCTTATTATATTGGACACATTCATGCACATATTGTGAATCACTTTATAACATGCATTTTTCTCAGTCCTCCTAAATAATGGACGCTGTGTAATTGGTACTTACTTTACAGTGAGGGAATGAGGTAAAGAGAGGTTTGGAATTTTTAACAAGAACCATAGTGTCATTGTGTCCAACCAGATCCTAAGGAACACAAATGTCTTGAACAAGCTGGGCTTATTGCTCATTGTGACACAGACCACAGGGTGACTGAGGGTATCTCAGGAAGAGAGTATTAACAAGACTTTACAGGATTTGGAATTGGCTGTGGTAATTTGAATGAGGGTTCAAATAAAAGAGGGTTTTGCTTAGGATGGATGCTGCTACAAGGCAGGGACAACCCTGACTGGCCATTTTACTAAAGAAGGGAGGAAAAGACTCAAGCTGTGATGGATGGAGCAGCAGTCTCTCCTGTTAGCCAAGGTCGGGGGGTGGTTGGTCATGGCTATGACTTGGGCACGTTCAAGATTTATCTGTCACTGATGTTCTGTTAAATTGTTTATGTTCAGTAGAACACTGAGGCCTAGTTGTATTCGGTCAGCTTCCAGATGTCCGGCTGCTTTTCCTATCTCGGTAGTAATAACTGCAGATATTATGAAACACTGCTCCACGCCCATATATAAATTAACTCATTCCTTCTAACAACACTTGGATACTGGTATCACCCCATTTTCCAGAGGAGGAACCTGTTGTACTTGCCTAGGAAGTGGTGGAATTGGGGTTCAGTCCCCAGCCATATTCTAATCTGATTGTTTTCAGATGGCCAGACTCTCTGGGTTCTGGTCCTGGCTTCATCTTTTCATGTCCAGGCCTCATGACTGTGAGCAACTAGCCTGACCTCTTTGAGCCTCATTCTGCTTATCTATAAATTAGGTACAATAAAGTTTTTGCCATTATCCAGCATTAACAGTCTTGTAAACCTGGAGCACAGACCACTGTTGCATAATGCTGGGGCTAGGGAGGTGCTGGACACTACTGCTGGCTTCCCCCGACCTCTCCCCACATCCCGCAGGCCACCTAGAGGCCCTGGAGTGCACCCACTGCCTCATCACCTTCGCCGATTCCAAGTTCCAGGAGCGTCACATGAAGCGGGAGCACCCAGCAGACTTTGTGGCCCAGAAGCTGCAGGGGGCCCTCTTCATCTGCTTCACCTGCGGCCGCTCCTACCTCTCCTCCAAGGCCCTGATCACCCACCAGCGCAGCCATGGTCCAGGCGCCAGGCCCTCCCCACCAGGCGTACCCACCACTGCCCAGGCTCCCTTCCCTTGTCCTGACTGTGGCAAGGCCTTTGGGCACGTGGCCTCTCTGAAGCGGCACCGCCAGGTGCACAAGGTCTATGCCCCACCTCGCCCCTTTGCCTGCACCGAGTGCGGTCAGGACTTTGCCCAGGAAGCAGGGCTCCATCAGCACTACATTCGGCACGCTCGGGGAGAGCTCTGAGTGTGACTGAAGCCTCTGCACAGTGATGGGGGCTCTGAGGGCTGTGGGACCCACACATAACAGGAGGCACAGGCCTTCTGGGGCCGTAGCGGGATTTACTTCCCTCTGTGTGGAGGCAAAGAGCTCTTGATAGACAGGACCCAGAAGAGTCTTATTGAAAGCGTCAGTCTTTGGAGGACACAGGGCCTTTAGAGATAGAGTGAAATCAAGAAAAATTGTAAGCTCTTTTTTTTTAAGCAAAGGAGGCAGAAAGAGAGCAAGAGGGAACATTTTTTGTTTTCTTCACTCCCAGTTAAATAACCAGCTGCAGATTGTGTAATCACCTTCAGTTTTTCCCAGATGGATGCCATGGGGTATGGGAG
Organism: Dolichotis patagonum; assembly: GCA_004027295.1. NCBI lineage: Eukaryota > Metazoa > Chordata > Mammalia > Rodentia > Caviidae > Dolichotis > Dolichotis patagonum. The sequence goes on along the minus strand of PVJX010022182.1, from coordinate 5,186 downwards.
CAAACTGCCCTGAATCTGTGCCTGCGTAGAGGGCAGGAAGGGCAGGTGCTGCTGGTTGAGTTCCAGACTTGCAGACCTGAGCCTGTGGGGATGGGACAGCAAGGCGGGGCGCTGGACCCCGAGTCACATAGGGGTTGCAGTTTGGGTCTTTGTCTTCCTCCCATTCCCAGCCAGCCTCCCCTACTCAAGAATGTTTTCCATGCATGTAGAGATGGCATAAACAAGCTCATGGAAATAGTATCTAAAAACAAAACATTAAATGTCTAAGCAAGGAGCTCTGGCTTTTAGTGGAAAATGCTAGAGAACATAAGGATGTGGGGTGGAGGGAGGGCAGGGCAGAGTTGGCCCAGCCCTGTAGGGAAACTAGTTTGGTATCAAACAGAGATGCCTTCTGTTCCATGTTTTGTTTGGCCAACACTGGGAGATCTCCCGTTACGATCCTATTTTTAGCTCTCTCAAAGGGCCCAGCTCAGGGCTTACATGGTCAGTGCAGCAGAGGCTACAAGCTGGAGTAGAGCAGCAGGTGTCACCCTCAAACAGGCAAGGAGACCCACCAGGCCTGTTGTACTCCCTGACATTACCTGCTGTGCCCCTAGAGACACGGGCTGGTGTCCTGCATAAAATAGTCACAAGCTCCACTTGAGAATGTTTTTGTTAAACCCATAGTTGTGGACATACTAGAAACTGACAGCTGTCTCTCAGTTTTGTTAGGCATATGGTAGCAGGTGAAAAGATTATTTCCCAGACTCCCTGCAGCTAGGTATGGCCACTTTATGACCGAGTTCTGGCTGAATTTCTGGGTTTCTAACGAGTACGGGTGTGGTACCTAGCCATCTTGGACCACATGATGGGATGATAAAGTAACAAGGTAGCACAAGCCTAGCTCTCTGGTCGACCTCACAGCATTTCCACAACCGCCTGCTTCTATACCGTTACCTAAAAGAAATAAACCTCTCATTTAAGCTACCATTATTTTGGGTCTCTGTGATGTGATGCAGAATTTATACTGAAAGGCAAGAGTGTGCAAACTAAGTTTTAATTGGAACACACGAATTCAGGTATTTTTTGTCTGCAGCTGTTTTCACATCAAACAGCAGATCTGAGTAGTTACAAGAGAGACATCACAGCCTACAAAGCCACTGGGACCTTTAGCGTAGGTCAGCAAACCCTCAGTCTAACTGCAGAGTGGTGCTGGCCTCCCTCTCCTCAGACCTATTCTGAATCTGGAAGCAAGTGTTCCCATCCTGAGAAACACCACCTCAAACAGGTGTTGTGTGTGTGTGTGTACACATTTGTTTGTGTGATTTCTTCTTTGGGTATAGGGAAACACATTTGGAATTAATTGGGCATCACATTTTCCTAAGGTACCAACTTCATCAAAGCCAAATACGTGCTTGGGAACCTGATAAAAGCCCAGATGTTTCCACACCACCCCCCTCTTGTCTCCCCCAATTCCAAACCCAAGAATCTAGCCCCACATGCTCGTAACGGCCTGCCCAAGTACACTGGAGCTGCCTGTTCTATCCACACTGCTTAGATGCCTAAGACTTAGATGGCATCACTGGTGGCTTCCAACTTTTATTTCTTAAGTACTAGGGGTTGGACTCGGGGCCTTCACCCTGAGCTTCACCCTCAGCCCTTTTCTGTTTTTGTTTCTGGCGCCAGAATTCAAACTCAGGACCTTGTGCCTGCCAGGCAGGTGCTGTGCCACTGAGTTATATGCCCAGCCTCCATTTATTGCTTTTTCTTTGGTGTTTTATTGTTTTCTGTACCAGGGACTGAAGTTGTGACCTCAGGATTGCCAGGCAGGTGCTTATGCCACCGAGCTATATCCCCACCTGGTGTTTTGTTTTGAGACAGGATCTTGCTAAGTTGTCCAAGCTGGGCCTGGACCTGGGGTACTCCTGCCTCAGCATCCTAGCGCACTGGGTTACAAGTGTGCATGGTATTATCGTACCTGGCTGCTCTCCAAATCTCAAATCTTTATCTCCAGCCCAAACCCAAGGCATGGAGTATACTCATCTGGATGACAAAACAGAAATGTCAAATTTAAAGTGGAGTGATGTGACCTCCACAGCCCCTGGCCTGCTCCACTGCCCTCCTGCTAGTGAATATACCACGTTCTGGAGCCTGACTCAGGCTCACCCGGCAGCCCCAGTCTCTTTAACTGCTGCCTCCTTAGCCCTCCTGCCTCCCTCCAGTCTGCTATAGACCACTCGAAATCAGGCCGTGTCAGTCCTCCCTGGACCCTGTGCTCAGTCTCTTGGAGTGGCCAGAAACCCTCTCTTGGACCCTCCGATGGTACTCCATAAACAGTATCCAAAAGCCCCAGCCCTCGAAACGCAGTGATGACTTCCCCCAGCCCATGAGCCAATCAACTCCCTCCCTCCCCGTTCTGTCTTCTTCACTGGCTTCTGCCTCAGGGCCTTGGCATTTGCCTTTTCCTCTGGCATGTTCTTAACTCCAGAACTTTGCAAGGTTACCTCACCATATGTGCCACTTGCTAAGAGAACCCTCAGCCTACTTGGCCCGAGGCCTTTTTACACCTTACTGTCTTAACCAACACTCTTCGGCACCTGGCAATGACCACTTTAGTTGATTTTTTTTTTTTTTTTTTCCGGTACTGGGGATCGAACTCACAACCTCGAGCTTGCCAGGCAGGCACTTATGCCACTGAGCTAAATCCCCAGCCCCTAGTTGATGTTTTTAATCTCCTTACACCAGGATCCAAGCTCGGCCCCTCGCTGTGCCACCCCCATGCCCAGGATAACCACATGCTCACTGACTGTGCCTGCTGCTTCCAGCCTCTGCACCACAGGCTGGGCTCCCATGTGATGCTATGATGCTGGGACTGTGCCACTGTTTCCCAGACTCCCTTGGGAGTGGACCTTCTAAGTTCTGTGCTTAAAAGGTACAGAATGGAATGAGGAAGAGGCCAGGGACTCACCTTGCTTGGGGTAGCATGGGAGGAGGGGGCTGTAGTACCCCACCTCTGGCAGCTTGGAAGCCACCACCTTTCCACAGCAGCAGGCACCACACTCCTGTACAGCCTTTGAAGCTGGAGATTGATCACATGCTGGGACTAAACCAAGTCCAGCCAAAAACATCAGAGACCAAAACAGACTATGTAAACAAGTTGTTCCCAGCTGAGAGGGCAGGGGGCCCAGGCCTGCGGGGCAAACAAGTTGCTAGGCAGAGGGGCTGGAATTGATACTCTTCTTTGGAGGGTATAAACAAACATGCTACACTGGTTGAGTGGTAGCTTTCCTCCCATCAGGAGGATAAGGGCTCCACCTGACCCCAGCTGTGTCTTTTATTTTTCTCATCCTCTGGGGGTCCTTAACCCCCAGAATCTCAGGAGCTATATGGGTCATGGCAGGAGGTCAAACCTCCTGCTGAGGTTTAAGCACCAGCCACACAGCAGCCTTCACTGGTTCTTGCACAATGGTATGTGGCCTGTACTCCAGATTCTGCTGGGTCTGCTGCGTCCCAGGCAGTCCTAGAATCAGTGTGGATTTTTTTTGGCTTTTTGAGACAGGGTCTCCCTATGCAGTTCAGGCTGGTCTAGAGCTCACTTCGTAGCCCAGACTGCTCTCGAACTCACAACCACCCTCCTGCCTCAGCCTCCCAAGTGCTGGGATTACAGGCATGTGTCACCACCCACAGCTGGGGTGTGGATTCTTGTACACACCAAGTTTTGGGTTACTTTCCCAGGTTTGTACTTTCAAGCCTTCCATACCAACTGTTTAGCCCACTCCCTGCACTCAGTCTCTTGGAGTGGCCAGCTGGGTGTCCACACCCTGACTGGTGACCGACTAAGCGAGCTGAGAGGAGGCCAGGTGTCCTGAATCCTAGTGTCTTGTGATCCTTGGGACTATCTGCTGATGGGTGAGCAGTTCCCCGTCGTGCTTAGGAATCCCTATCTTGTGGCAGAAAAGAGAATAGCATTACTGCCCCAGGAAACAAAAAACCCATGATCACACTTATCCATGTGATCCACTTTAAGTACGTCCCCTCAGTGCTCAGATGCCAGAAACCCAGGACTCGATGTGACAGTAGTAAGAGCTGGGGCTTTTAGGTGACTGAGTCATGAGGACTCTGCCCTTCTGAGTGGGATTAAATATCCTTGTGACAGGGCTCAAGGGAACCAGCCTTTTGCCTTTCCATCTTTCACCATAAGAGGACACAACAGAAAGGCACCTTCATCTTGGAATTCCCAATCTGCTGAACTGTGAGAAACACATCTACATTGGTTATAAAGTGCCCAGTCTCAGGGGTTTTGTTATAGCAGCACAAACAGACTTAACACAGTCTTGTTTTCACGAGATGCATACTTCTTTTTTTTGTTTGTTTGTTTTTGGTACCGGGGATTGAACTCATGACCTCGAGCTTGCCAGGCAGGCGCTTAAGCCACTGAGCTAAATCCCTGGCCCGCATACTTCTGCTTTGATGACTGTGATTCTGTGATGCTCAGCTATAGTGGTTATGGAAGTTCCATTTCAAAGAGTAGGTAAATGTCAGGTTCGGCAACTCTGGGATGGAAACTGTGGGCTTTGAAAGACATTTTGGCCTAAGACCCTATAACAGGTATCAAAACTGCAAACGTTCTTTAACAGCAAGCAAGCAGGGGGTGGGGAACCCAAGTGACTGCCCCATCTGTAGGAAGCAGCCCCCAGTCAGGTCTGACAAATTACTACTTTATGGGATCATGGGTTCAGCAATCTGGACCTCACCATTTTTTAAGAGAAGCCTCCATTTTATGTGAAAGCGCTCGTTTTTCAGTATTGGTAATCCACGTGATCTTAAAAACCTCAGTAGCTCTATGGAGACCAGAGACACCTTGTAAAACTCAGATGTAGCTACTGCAATGTGACTTCGTGGTGAGAAATGGTGCTCTGTGTCAAGTTGGCTGGGCTCACGCATGGACTCTGTTTATCATTGGCTGTGTGACTTCCAGCAGGTAACTCAACTTCTCTGTGCCTTTGTAGTCATTGTAAAATGGTCCTGAAAATAGCACCTAGACTTTTTGGGAAGGAGAGGAAGCAAAGGTGGGTGGGATGGCTCAAATAACCTGGGCCTACTGCCTGTCTGCTCACGCGCCACCAGCCCACCCTGTGCTCTCCCGCTTCTGTCCCACTCGGGCTCCCTCTGCAGACATTTGCACTGAGTGTTCCTTCCCATGGCAG
>PVJX010022181.1:0-30904 GCA_004027295.1 Dolichotis patagonum | reverse complement strand
ATTCCAAACTGCCTACCTTTGAGGCACCTGACTTCTGACAGAAGAAAGGACACTTGAGGGAGGACTTTTTTGGTTTTGTTTAAAACTGGAATCCCTTAGTTGAGTAAAATGCTGGCTTTTGAAGACAGGATGTAGACATTTGGCAACAGTCTAAGGATGTACATGACACAGAATAGGGGCAATTTGCGAGCTGTGGCTGGGGATGGCAGTGGCAGATGAAGCCTCCTAACCCTTCCTTGGAAGGCGGACGTCATGGGGAGCTAAGCATGGTGTGGACTGAGATGAGTAAAGAGCAAGATTCTGGGAACTGCAGCCTGGGCTGGGAGAGCCCTGTGACTGAGGGACTGTGCAGGAACCATAAGCGTGGCTCGGATAGAGAGGAGGCATATGGGGGTGGGGGTTCGGGTGTTCAAAGCAGGGATTATCCATCACAATGAAGTCCAGATCCTAGAAATCCTTGAATCCTATGTTACTGGAGTAAAGTCTCTTCTAGTTTTGGGGCTGCTAAATAGCAGTGCCCTTTTAGTTGACAAGCAGAACATTTCTTTGTGTGGGGCCTCAGAGAGGCCAAACATTAGGGTAGGGAGCCAATAATATCATGGCATTTTCCTGACCTCTTTCATCACTGCAGCCACAGCCCTAACAGGCTTTTAAGGGAAGTAGCACTTTCTTTTTGGTATTTGCCAGTCTCAGCCTACTCATCACTAAGGCCTCAAAACCCATTCTATAATTTCTTCAGGGGGCCAGAGGTCATTTACAACAATAAGTATAGACAACACCCAGCTGCTTCAGTTCACATTTCAGAGCTGTCCCTAAAGTCTGGCTGAAGCATTCTGGAGATGATAGTGGGACTATAGGTGGGGGCGCTTTGAGGTCAGCCTTTCTTAGACAAAATGAAGGCACTCTCTTCTGAGGTTGGCCTGGGCAAGCCAGGTTCCCGGAGGGAGGGGTGCAGCTCCACTTCCGGGCAGACATCTTCTCAGCTCTTCCCATGTGCCAGCTTTGGTCTCCACTGCTGTTACCGGGAGGGTTTGCAGTGAGCCCACACTCACCTGCTTTTCCCTCCTTCTACATTTGGCTGGGCTCCTTGAGAGAGAAACAGATGAGATCAGGACTGCTCCTGTGACCCCAGATGGGACAGGTACTTCAGACAGGAGTGCAGAAGAGACCGATTCTCCAGAAAAGCCCTGAGAGCAGCTTGCCAGCATATTTCCTCTTGCCTAGAGAGAGACAGGAAGTTGGCAAGTGGGCTGTCCAGCAATTGTTCCCACGTACACTGATCCTGTGGGCAAGATGACATAATAACCAGCTTGCTGTGTACAAGACTGGCCTGCAGACTGCTGCCCCTGTGTTGCCACTCCAGGGGCTCAGAAGCCCCCTTTTTGAAGTATTAGCCTATTTGCAGGATTTAAATGTTACCATTAGGATGGATTCACTGGATTTTAGCATAAATTTCACCCTGAGGTTCTCTTTAAAAATGTAGTTTCATCAGGATGCAATGAATTCATTTATTGGCTCATTCCATCTTATTAAGACTAAAAGCAGTATGAGTCAGAGAGAGCAGCCAAAGACAACCAAATGTGGTGAGAGCTGAGAGCCAAAGGCCACTTTTACTTCCTCCAGCACTTGCCCTAGGCCAACACAAGCCTAGTTGTGCAGAATCTCCTGTTGTTGGGGGACCCAGACCCCAGAATAGAGCTTCAGGTGCCAGAGTGGATACTTGTCCACCCAGCTTTATGTTCCATGTCATGGGGGCAGAGTGAGGACTTTCGGAATCTAGAAGTTTGACCATAGTCACCATTTATAACCGTCTAATCCAGAGCTGCTTTGCCCAGGATTCCTGTTGTATTTTTACTCTCAAGACCTTTGTCTTTGAAGTTGGCTGGGGAATCTCATGTTTAGGTTGCTCAGCACACTGCACCCAGCAGAGCAATCGAAGGCCTCCATTCTGTTGCAGTACAGAGGCCAATGTCTGACTCCATCTACCTCACATGTGGAATACAGGTTTTGGTTCAGATGCTTCCCAGAGAGAAGGAAATTATCCAGCGAGTGTCAGTAAGTTCCAAGACATGTAGGGGACCTGCCTGGATGAGCCAGTGTGCTCTCTTCAAACCAGCTTAGCACTCAACACCTCAGAATGAATGTGACCCATTTAAGTATCTTGCACGGGTGAGGTGCCACAGAGGAAAGTGGAGACAGAAGTCCATTTCCTCCCAGAGAAACACTGAGGTTTGTCATGTGCTTGAGGAACCTAAGAACTTGTCCTGTAAACCTAGGCTAGAATGCATGGTGAACAAAGAGGAAGAGATTGGGAAGCCCCACACCACAGTTCATTGTGTCCTCTCCTCTGTCAGAGGGCGCCATCCAGATCTCTTCTTACTTATAGAGCAGTTTACTCAAACTAGCCTGAAATGGAGGTCACAGTGAGAAGTTCAGGCCTTTTCAGCCCAGTCTGGGGGACTCTGGGCCACCCATAGGGAGTCCTGCACCAAAGACCGTTGGGCAAGTGGGAAGTCCCAATCCCTTGCCTGGAGACAGGGAGAGGAAGCTGGGGAGTGGTTTGGCTAGGGTCACCTCTAGCCTAGCATCAAGTGGAGTCTGGGAGGGGTGAGGCAGAGACATGCAAACAAGCTCTTAGCCTTGTCTTCTCTTCATTTAACCAGGATTTATTGAAAGACTGCTCTTTTCAGGTACAGTGCTAGAAACTGAGGATACTTAGATTATACTAAGATGTGGTGCCTGAATTTAGGGGAACCAGGATCTAGACTTAGACTCTGATGTACAAGGCTGTTGATCAGTACGGTCTCCCATCCTTACCGTGCTGGAGGAACTCCTCTACTTTATAATTTCTCAGGGGATTTTCATTCAGGCACCATATCCTGCTAGTGGAGGCACAGACTGACCAGTGGGAGTCTCCGTGGTGTTGATGTATGGGTAAGATGGGTTTCTTATAAAGAAGTTTAACCCATTGGTCAATGATACTTGATCTGCCAGATATTTTAACACTATATAAAAAACATGTAACTCTCCAGGAAAGGAATTGTTTGATTCACATACATTCTTATTTACATTGGAAGCAGTTGTTCAAATATACAGAGCTGGTTTTCCTCAGATAAGTAGCTATTATTCTAAGATACTGGCATAGGGGATGTCCAGGAAGTTAATTTTTTTCTTTTGTGACAGTGTCTTTCTGGGCAGTTCAGGATGGCCTTGAACTCACTATGTAATTCAGGGTGGCTTCAAACTCATGGCAATCCTTCTCCCTCAGCCTTTTGAGTGGAAGGGTTATGGCCTCCAGAGTGCTGGATTTGCCATCCATTTGGCAATTTTCACTCCAAACTGACACTAATGAATTTTAAAGGACAATAACTGTGTTAAACAGTTGGTCAAGCATTACCAAGCACTTGAAGATGCTGTTGCTGATCTGACCTGTGAGTCCTGACATTTGAGTTGCTTGGGCAGTAAACAGATCTTGAATCTACATCTTAAAAGAAGCCAGGTTCATAAGCATGGAAAGCAGAAGCACTTACTTAAGAAGAAAAATTCCAGTGTGCCTTCTTTAGTCCATGAAATTAGATGCATCATCATTAGAGAAGAACTAGAAAAAACTATAGCAGAGTCTGGTAAGCCACTGTCCAAGATCCACAGTGTGACATATTCTGTTGAGTTACGTTTTTATGTTTTCTAGGGTTTTTTTGAGGTAAAATTTAAAGTCTTTCTACCTGAGTCTGAGGACACAATTGGCAAATAGTCCATTCACCACTACAGGACCCCATGTGCTTGGCAGTGATGCCACTGATGGTCCCAGCACACAACTCTGCTGAGACCAACAGAAGCATTGGAGTTGACCTCAGTTTAGAGCTCTTAGCAGCTGCGTTCGCTATCAGTCCATTAGTGTGAGCCTACTGTGTGCCATGGGAGAGGAAAGCTATGTCCCAGCATAAACTGCAACCAATGTTCAATTTTATGTGAAGATTGCGCAGAAAAGTTTGCTGGCTCTTATCTGTTCATAAGCTGATGTAAGTAGAGTTCAGAGAAATGCACAACCCCCAAATCAATCAAGTATAGATTGTGACACTGATGCTGTGAATATAAATGTTTATGGAAAGGCAAAGGAAGATAAGACTAGTTCCTTTTAAGTTCTCAACATGTCAGTTTGCTGTCCCTGTGGGCAGAAGATAAATATTCATTGAATAAATCAGAGTGGTGAGCAGTTGAAGGGGGCACAGTCAAAATTCACAGTTCCAAATCCAAATGCGTTTTCCTCACACTGATAGGAACCAGACAGATAGTCAAGGAGACCCCAAGGTCTTTAGTGTGTTCTTTAAAAGAAGGTGATGCATCTCCAGTAGACCATTGGCTCAATGTGAAATCTGTATGGGGTCGAGAAAGTTTCCTGTTTTCAGACCAATTTATTTCCTGGAATCTCAGATTCTTTCTCTTATCAGTAAGACAACCAGGCTCTAATCTGACATAAAAGATAGAACTGTAACAATTCTTATAAGGACAAGATGTTAATTTTCTAGAGCTATTGTAATAAAGTATCACAAACTGGGTAGCTTAAAACAATAGTTTATGATCTTAGAGTTTTGAAGGCCAGAAAGGAGTCTGAAAGTAAGAAGTTAGCAGATGGAGGGAGACCCTGGTCCATGCCTCTCTCTGAGCTTCTGGTGTAGCCAGTAGTCCCTGGCACTCCTTGGCTTGTAGCTGCACCATTTCATTCTGCCTCCATATTCACATGCTTCTCTCTCTCTCTCTCTCTCTCTCTCTCTCTCTCTCTCTCTTTCTGTTTCTCTGTCTCTGTGGCTTTAATACCAGAAAGTTTTTCTGCTTAAAGTCTTTATGTAGAATTATACATTGGCTGCACCTTATGCTGGAAAATAGCTTTCCTCTTGCATGGCACACAGTGAGTCATCTTTATCATAAGATTACAGTCATACCAGATTAAATGCCCACCCTACTTCAGCACAACCTCATCTTAATTAATTACAACTGCAAGGTCTTATTTCCAAATAAGGTCACCTTAGGAGGTGTTGGGGGTGAGGACTTGGATACTTTAAATTTGGGGTGGGGAAATGGGGGTTGGGGTATAATCGAATTTAAACAGAATGAGAAAAATATCTGATTCCATCACATAACAAATGTTGCCAAAGCACAAAAAGTGGCATCTTAGATAGTTCTGCATTATGACAGCTGGCCCACAGGGCCTTTGAAAAGAAACTAAGGCATCAAGAATGCATCTGCAAAACTTAAACTTGTTTCTGCCTTGTTATCTTTCCATCTTCAATTAGAATTTCAATATCCCATCACCATTCTCCAAACCCATCTCATTTGCAGGTTCCCAAATTTGAAGCTCTTCTGAATATATGATAGGATGGTTCATTGACTGTGTCAATTTAAACCAATTAAATTGGCTCAGCAATTGCACACCCCAGGGTGGTTTCTTGCCTGGATTATACATAGGAGAAGTAAAGAAGGATAGCTCTGCTTCTCTTCACCTTCACCTTGGATGGCATCTCCTGGCTTCCAGCGCAAATCCTTCAGCCTTCCTGCATAGACTACAGTCTTCCATTGCAGACCCATTGCTTTCCTGATACAGACTAGCACGGAACACTACAGTGAGCTCCGGACTTTGACTGGACCTTTCCATCTCCAGTGTGCAGACAGACCCTCTGCACTCTTCCTCATCCAACTCTGTGTGCGATCACCAGAAGCCAACCTTGTAAATTCTTACGTATTTATGTATCTTGTAAACACTGCCTGATACACATGATTTGTATTTGCATCAGTAACATCAGTTTTCTGTATTTTGTGCAGGTGACTTCTCTCCTCTGGGCTTTCTACCTACCAGGTTTTCAAAATGGCTTAAACACATGTTGCCATAGGAAAAAAATATTCCACACAAGTGAAAATGATGTGAGATTGATTTTTTAAAGCAAGATTGTGTCTTTAGAATAAGAAGATCTGAACACGCTTCACTTTAAAGAATTATACTGAGAGCATCATTTTGACTGTAACAATAATGAGGACAGTCAGAATCATTTGCTAGTGTCTTTGTCATTTTTCAGTGGGTAGATGTTGAAATGATATATATTTTGTATTATGCAGTAACAGTAGACAGACAGATAATGTTTTTTTCTAGTTCAGTTATTCATATCGCAGCCTTGCTGTAGAAAGAAGTCATTTCACTATTTTACTGCATTTCATTGCAGGTAAAGGAAGGAGTTTGTGCTGTTGTTTAACCTTGAGGTGGATAAGCCTGTGGCTAATGCCTATTTGCCAAATCCCAGTGGAGAGAATTATTTATTTATTACTTTGTTTTCTGATTTCCCAGAGACATCACTGTCAAGTGTGGGGATTGAAAACTGCATTAAGCGTTTCTATAAAAGATGACAGAAAAGAGAGGGTTGCATGTGTCCAATGCATGGTCAAGGTTTCACGCCATCCTTGGAGACAAAGAGCATACTACAGGTTCCGCTAGGGCAGCCATCACTTTCCCCAGGGAGGAAATGCTTTCCCTGTGAGAGCTGCAGGGATCTCACATTGTACAGAAGATTCTAATCCATTTTGGCTTGTTGCACTGAGATACTCTCTGTTCCCAATTAAATCAATTATTTGGATAATCTTCATAATTAATGGCAGAAGGCTTGAGCTGTCAGGACCAGCTGTAGCAAAATTATTTGGGTGTGTGTTTTAAGCCACTAGTGCTCTGTGAATTTCTGAGGCAGAGGCAGGAAAGGGACCTGGAAATTTTCTGGGGTCAGCTTTCCCAAATTAGTAATGGGCTCTGATTAAGCAGCAGATCTGTGTGCGGTAGGCTGGGCTTTCCACCTCAAGTCAGAAGACAGTGTTTCAGCGCAGCCTCTGACACTGGTAACGCTGTATCACCATGAGCAAGATGCCTCACAGCTCTTATCTCTACACCTGTAAGATGAAGCAGAGAAGCCAGATGGCTTTAGTTAGAGTTTATGGAGCAAATTCAGAATATCAGGCACCGTAGTAAACATCATTTCATTTAATCCTCATAACCTACCTTTTATGAAAAATAAGGTAGGAAGAAGCCAAGTAAGTTTGCCCCACATCACACTAATGTCCAAAAACCTGAGGTTTTCTAAGCTCCCTCCTGACTGTAATTTCAATGGCTGTTGCTGAAAAAATGAAAAGCAGAACACTCGAAGTACTAATTTAGGTTTCGGTTAAATTAGATTATTGTTATCTAAAGTTCACGGACTAACAGCATGGGCATTAGCTGTCATCTTTGAAGAATTGCAGAATCTCAGATTCCACTCCAAATTTGTGAATCGGAGCTTGTGTTTTAAACCAGATCTTGATGTGATTCATGTACCTGTGCAAGTCTGAGAGGCACTGAGCTAAGGCCAACCAAAGGCCAGAAAAACTGGATCCATTGCCAGGAATTTCTGATTTCTCTCATCTTTGGTGAACCCTGAGAGCCTTGCTCTGAGGTGCTGGAGAAGGCGCAGTGCTATGTGGGAGGTTCTAGATTTCTTGTTTTACTTCTCATCCAAATCGAATGCTTCTGGCTTTCAGCTCCTCTTCTAAAAGGAAGTCTCTAGCAACCAGAAGTAGAGTAGGAGTTAAAAATGATCCTTGTAGGCCAAACTGCAGGAGGGAGACCATTATGAAGGGATTAATGCATGTGCAGGATGAAATTCTCTAGTTCTTTCTGCAGGCAGGAGAAATTGCTGTTCTAAGTCTCCCACTATTTCCCTTCTTTATTTAACAATGACTCCTCACAAAAGCTTTCTATGAAAAGATAATTGGATTTCTAACTCTATTTGTTCAAAACTCACTTAACATTATAATGGCCCTAGTTATATAGTTTGTATCAACTCATCAGTAGTAAACTATCAATTTCTGGATAAAATATCTACATTTTCTAATATATATCTAGCATTACCAGTGCAGAAAGGGAAAAAGAAGGCAGAAATAGAAATCCATTAATAAAAATAGATATCACATATGCCTTGCTGCATTCACTAGGCTTCAACATGCTGGATAAATTCAGGTTTTCCATTCTGAGTGTTATTTTTATCTTACCTGTGTTTGTACTTGTGTAGTGTTCAGTCGCTGCAGTACTTTTAGCAAGTGGGTCACTGAAGAAGAAGTGCTGTACTCACAGCTGAAGGGCCAGTTGGACTCAATCTAGAATGAAGTAAACTTACCCTTTAATCTAGCAGTGACTGTCTCTTACTTCCTCGCAATGGAGTTTGCAACAGAATCCTGCCTCTCAAATACGCTAGAGATTCCTTGCCAGGCATGTCCAACCTTTTGTTTTGCCTGCCCACATTGAGTACAGAGGAATCTTTTGGAGTGCATATTAAATATATAATATAATGAATATAATCATAAAATTAAAAAATATATTTGTTACCATACATTTAAAAAGGGGGTGGGCAAGTGGCCTGTGGGCTGCAGTTTGGACACACCTGCGGTATTTTTAGTGCTCGTAACATCAGTTATATCACACTTTGTGGGTTTTTTTTTTCAGACAAGGTTTCACTATGTAGTTCAGGCTGGCCTTGAACTCACAGTGATCCTCCTGCCTCAGTATCCTGAGTTGTGGAACTACGGCATGTGCCACTATGCTTGACAGCTTTGTTATTTTTATGTGCAAAGATACTTGGTGCATATAATAGGATAAGCTGTGGTCAAAAGTTTTAGGCTGGGATTGCTGGGAGTTCAAGGCCAGCTTGGGCGACAGAGTGAGTTTAAAGCTATCCTAAACTACAAAGTGTAACCCTACCTCTAAGTAAATTGAAAAAAAGTTTAGGCTGGAAAAATGTCTAATATTACTAGACATATGACCAAGAGTTTGTTGTTAAATCTCCTAGAAACATAGTTCTCTTATTTACAAGATAAAAATATTTGTGTTCCTTGTGTAATTGAATCTAGTAATAACTTTCTAGTGCTGTTCAAATCACTTCCTAGGACCTTGATTTTCTTACCTGTTAAGTAGGACTAATAGCTACTCAACCAATAGCTACTCTAATCAATTAGCTATGAGTATTAAATGAAATAATATATGCACAACATGATAGAGAACCACAGGTGGTTCTCATTATCCAAAAATAAAATAAAACAAGAAGCAAAATTTTATAGTAAACAACATTTAAACATATCAATGGGTTTTATTACTAAAATGAAAAATATTAAAATAAGTATTTATCATATTTACTAGGAGTTTATATTATAATTGCGTTCACTTTCTAATTTTTAGGGTTAGAAAATATAACAAATGTTGTCCTTTGGGTCAACTTTTTTGACAAAAATTTAAGACTCCCTATACCTTTGAACTTTGCTAAAGACATTGAGAGGCCCATATTTTTGTGCAAAATAAACCAAACTAAACCAAACAAAGGACTTCACTCATTTTCCCAAGGGCCTTTTTTAGTTTTCTGATATTCAAATCACTCTTTTGAAGCTCAAATTGTGTACTTGTCCCACCCAAATGAAAGCCTGCATTTATTGCATGGTATGCAATTTCACTTTGTCATGATCAATTTCCATTTGATTTGCATTGTATTATTGAACTCATGGAAGTGTCCAACAAAGATATTGGTACAGTGTGTGAGATTGGACACCAAGAAACATGGAAAGTTATGACTGAATGGGAGCTAATTATATAATGGTCTGATAATTAGTGAAACTGTTTCTGTCCTGAGAATTTTTGCTTCCTTCAGATGATCTTGAAAATGCATAGATGTCGTTAATGAGTCTAGTTTCTCTCCACTCACATTAAAAATGTGTATGATCTGATTCTTAAGAATTTGATTCTTAAAATTCAGATCCAAGTGCCCTTGGGTGGGAGATACTATTTTGAAGCATCCTTTCTGACGTTTTTCAAGTAAAATGAAAAACCTACCTAATTCCTAATTTAATCTTTTACACATCTGGATTTCTAAGAATCATATTTTCTTACAGCAGTGAATTTGGGGTCAAATGATGTTCCTTCATTTCTCTCTCTGCAGACAAGGGCACAAGTCCAAGGATCACTTTGAAATAGGCGCAGATGGGCAGGCATGGACGTAAAATCCCCACCTAATGCCTCTGAATGGAGCACATGTCCCCTCTATCACTGCACTGACTGGTGTGGGCCTGTACAGATCTTTCAGTTCCCTTCCAGTTTGATTGAAGAACAAACATAAGCAGGCCTGAAAAGAGCCACCCCTTCTTTTCCAGAGTATCTCCTAAGTCCCCTCACATCCCCTGACCTGGCTGGAAGGAAAGTGTCTGATGTTTATCGTGATCACAAAAGCCACCCTTCCCTGTCTTCAAACAAACTCTGCTTTCCTGTCCTGTGGAATTAGCAGTGAACAATGGCTGAGATCAAACAGGATTTCGTGATGTTTTTGTTAGATTTCCTAAACAGGCAGTGGTGGGGAGAAGTGTAGATAAACAGCAGAGCTTTTCAGGGGAGCCTCACATGATCTGATCATATCACCATGGACCAAGTTGCTTCTAGTTTCTGCAGACAAATTTTGGTAGAACAAAAAGCTTGAGCTCTGAGAAACTGGGAAAACCAGAATATCTTTTGTTGTTCTCTTCTTCTTTTACTTTTTCTTTCCAAGGAGGACAGTGAGTGGGAGGGCGTAGCAGAGGGTGAGAGACCAGAGAGCTGGCTCTGTTAGCTGGAGAGGAAAAGAGGCGCCATACTGCTTGTAGGGAAAAGTCTTGGGAGGAAATGGGTGATTTCCACCCGAAGTCTTCTCACAACAAAGCGCCCCTGCTGAATCTTTTCCCAGCAGGCTCAGCTCCCACACATGCTCCACAAAGACAGGAGCCAAATGCTGACACGTTCAAAGCTTCATTTCATCACATCTTAGGACACTTCTAAATGCTTGTGGTTTCTCATTTGGGAGAAGGAAGAGATATCCTCTTGGGAAAATCTCCTTTGAAGGTATAAGTTCTAATGTTTAAAATCTGTTTGCAAACTACACATTTTTCTGACCTTGCTGGGGCACCTGGTTTTCTCCAAAAGGGTTTTGTAGTTTTTAGAGCTCTTAGGGATCTGCATTCAGCACCAGACAGAAAGCTTAGCCACAGGAGAAAGCTGGCCTGAGGATGCCTCCTGGAGCCCGCGTCCTGCTCATTTGTACATGCTCTGTTTTCCTAATATGGGAATTCACTGGTACAAATGTCCCTCTTAGGACTGCTTTCATTGTATCCCATAAGTTCTAGTACAATGTACTGTTGTTATCATTTAATTGTAGAAACTGTCTAATTTCTTTAATTTCATCTGTGACCCATTGGTTGTTCAGGAGGGTGTTACTTAATTTCCATGTGTTTATGAAGTTCTTGTGGTTTCTTTTGCATTGATTTCCAATTTCATTGCACTATGGTCTGATAATACGCATGGGACTATTTCAATCCCTTTATATTTACCTAAACATGCTCTATGAGCTAGCAAATTCTGCTCATAAACCCTTTTGGCAATGGTGTGTCTGGAAGGAGACTTAGGAATGTTATACAACTCTTGCATTGTAAAAGGGGATCAGGAAGTGGCCCAAGTTCTGTGACATCAGAAGTCAGGCCTGGAAGGTAGAGAGGAGAAGGAGGAGGAGGAAGCGGAAAAGGAGGAGGAAGAAGGGCAGGGGAGTGAGTGTGAGATCTTCCTGAAAGCATGCAGTGCCTCTTACTTTTGGCAGGTGGCACCTGAGCCATCTAGTGGCTCACAGAGCTTTCCTGGAGGAGAAGAGATAGGTGCCACATAAAGATCCCCCAAAATCTGAGCAAATATGTACAGTCTATTCTACTCTACATCTGAAAAAAAAAAGATGATTGCATGAGAAAGACTAGTTAGAGACAAATAAATGTCACATA
This sequence comes from Dolichotis patagonum, assembly GCA_004027295.1. Lineage (NCBI taxonomy): Eukaryota > Metazoa > Chordata > Mammalia > Rodentia > Caviidae > Dolichotis > Dolichotis patagonum. The sequence continues at coordinate 19,063 of PVJX010022181.1, read as the reverse complement.
AAGCTCTATCACTTGTAGGAACATATCAAGGACCTAGAAGTCATGTCTTGCCCCTATAAGAAGTTACCATCCAGATGGGCAAAGAAGATGACACACAACATTAGAAAGAGTGACTCTCTAGGGGGAACAGGCTACATTCACCACAAGTTAAGCCTTTGAAATCTGATTCTTGGCATGAGTTCTGGCTCTGTCCCATTGTCAGCTGTGTAACTTCAGGAAAGTCAATCACTTTTCTCCTCTCCAAGGTGCACATCATAGTGCCCATCACACAAAGGTGAAGGCCAAATGAGCCACCCTAGCAATGCACTAGGCACATGAGAAATTCTCGATGAGTATCAGCTACTGATGGTACCCATTGCTGAGAGATGGAATATGCTTAAATGTGACAGTAGTGTGCAATGGCCTGAGGTCACTAGCAGTTTGAAGAACCAGAAAATAAACTGGACTCAAGGTGGACTTTGAAAAAAATGGATTGGATTTAAATTAGCAGTGGAGAAGGGCAAAAATCATGTCAGAGCTGGCAAAAAATGTGAGAGCAGATAGAAGGAGCAATATATGATACACAGAACTGTTTGGGTATCAGTCTGCTCAGCACCAGAACTGGCAGGTTTTATGTAGTAAGATATTGGCTTTGTTTAAATGAGCAGAATCTAAAAACCACATGGAAGTGAACATAATTTGATATGTCAGTGAGAAGGGACAACAGCAATGTGCAAGTGTCTAAACAGAAGTGGATGCAGCAAAAATGACGTTTTAGGAAAACCAAAGGGACAAAGATTATAGGACAACAGTGAGGAGTCAAGCCAGCCAGCTTGGGTGATGCAGTAAACAGGGTTGTGCAACTGGAATCTGCAGTAGTGTGGAGAGATGGTGTGAAAAGACATTTATTGGAAGCAGAAAATAGGATTCAATTATAAGCATGTCAACAAGATGTGTTAGTCAGTTTTCCTGTTCTGGGACATAATATGCGACACCTGCAAATTAAGGAGGAAATGCTTAACTCACAGTTTCAGGGATTTCAGTAATGTTCAGCTGCCCCAAGCAAGGACACCATGGCAAAAGCCTGTGGCAGCACAAAGCTGCTTAGTTCGTGGTGGGGGGAAGCATAATGGACAGAGAGGAGAGGGCAAGATCCCAAATATAGTGACCAAGCTCCATGACCTGCCCAGACACACCCAAAAATGAACTCCACCAGTCCCCTGCCCCTAAGCCAGGAATGAGCACAGTCAGTCTTAACTGGCATAAAGGTATACACTGTGAAATAGAAAAGTCTTGAATGCTTGTGCTGAGCCAGATAGTTTGGCTTTATGGAGCAGAAATGCACTCAAGTTAAATGAAATAATTAAACATTTGCACACAAACATAGGAGCTCAGGAAAAGTTAAAGAAACAAACAACCAAAGGGAGGCCTGAGGGAGACAGAGCTGGGGAGGCTTCCACACCCAGCTGGTTGTAGTCAAATGCCTGTGGGCTCCACTTCTGTCCTCCGTTTGTCACAGCCTATATTGCCCGCGCCCGCATCCAGTTCTCTCCCTCTGACCCGACTCTCTTTTCTGTAATGGAATGAGGATAATTCTTCACAAGTATTAAGCTGATCTATTTTCTTTTACCTCTTAGAACACAGATAATATTCTTTGTATCTTTCTACCTTGAAGGCTAAACCTTGAAATTTCTTGTCTTATGCGAAAACAATTGTTTTGACATCAGGCTTGATTGAGAGAAAAAGGAGGAGTGTTTCTAAATTCCTTTTAGAGTTTTAGGAACTAATGTGGATGATTCAGATGATACGATTTTTCCTGGGGTGCAAGGATGATGCTCCTTCTGTTTAACAGGCCTACCTACATCTGAGGGTTTAGCTAGTGGTGGTGCAGCATGCTACACTGCAAGTGAAGACAATGGAATGGGCATTCTTTCTAGCCTGAACATGGAAAAAGGAGAAAGGCTGCAATGGGAGGAGTCATGTCCTTTTATCTCCGACTGCTGCTTCAAGACCAAACTTCGAGGGCAGTGAGCAGTGTGAGGAACACCCAGGTAATGCAGGGTGCTTCAGGAGCATGAAGATTTTGCCGCGCTCCAGTGTTTGGGGTTCTGGGGGGTGGTCACTGCTCAGTTGTCTTCTGCCACTCTCTGGGACAAATGCATCAAAGTAAACATGATGGCACTGCATGGTAGAATAGAAACATTTTCCGATGTGTTTTAGTCTCTCTACTCTGCTTTTGGCGGTGATTCAGCAGAGAGGAAACAGAATTTGGGGAGTTCTATTTCTCAGCATGGTGATCTCAAGGCTGTGGCAAAGGAAGGAAGCCACAAACCTTTAAGAGAGAGCTTTACAACCAGCCAAATGGAGTGGGTTTGTGTGAGCTGGGAGGGCCACTTGCCCCTATCCCATATGCACAAGGCCAGAGCAGGGGACCCAGCCGCCAGCTGTAGATGTGTCAGTGGGGCCAGTGGTGACCAGGTGTTCAAAGCCAGGGCTATGGAAACGAAGAGACAAAATATATTGTTTGGCTCTTAGAACTCTTTCCCCTCACAGCCACATCCCATAAGCTCCATTTGCCCAGTGTCTCGCTATACAGCTAAGGCTGCCTTTGAACTTACTGTGCAGTCCAGGCTGTCCTGAGACATGAAGTTAGCCTCCTGCCTCAGCCTCTGGAGTGCTGGGACTGCAGTTGTGTGCCACCATGCTCTCTTAAAGGAGTTTAATTTTGTTTCTTGTGTTACCTAGTAGATGGGGCCTCCTAAAAAAGATCAAAGCAATTATAAATTTTCTCTGGAATTGAATTGCAGTTTAACTAATTTTATAATCCCACCAATAAGGTGTCTATTTGCTCACGGTTTCCACTCTCTCATAACCTCACTTGAATACAGGCCATCATGACTTCCTAGACTACTTTACATTTGCTCTTTAAAGCATTATCTATAATTATATTTCTATAAAATTATATTTCTATAAAATTTCTATATATTTCTATAAAATTATATTTCTATAAAGTTAATTGTCTAGCTTAGACAATGTTCAATGATTCCTTAGTCAGAGAATTTGCTGGATCCAAGTAATTTTTTTTGAGCCAGGTTGAATGATTTGAAACCTGACTTTTGGGTTAAGAAACAAGCAGACTGAGTTTTACAAAGAGAAAATTTCAGGAAAGTGTCTAAAGTACTAAAATTAATTAAATAGTTAATTCTTTAATAATTCATATTTGTTTAAAGCTATAACCAAAAGAAAACTGGGAAAATGCCTTGTGTAGATATAAAAATGTTCTACTAGATTAACACCTTCCAGCTTTATAAACTCCTTCAATAGATTTATACAATTCTGATTCTCTTCATCATCAGAGAACAAGTTTAGAGACTTCTGTAAATTTCATCTTTACCCCTGATCCCTGAATCAGTCAATTCTTTCTTAATCAAAATTACCAGATATTCTAGTTAATAATATGTTACCATTATATATTATAAATGAGTGGAATATGAGTTTTCAAAAGACTTTAAATATATTAAAAAAGCAACTAAAATCACACTATCTGTTATTCTCATTTGAAGATTCAGAAGATAGTTCATTAGTGTATGGTTTCTCTGAGTTACTATTATGAGAATCAATATTTTTTTTCACTTTGGTTTTTTTTTTTTTGGTACCAGGAATCGAACTCATGACCTCTCGCTTGCCAGGCAGGCGCTTAAGCCACTGAGCTAAATCCCCAGCCTTTCACTTTGTTGTTGTTGTTGCTGTTATCATTTTGAGACAGGGTCTCACTGTGTAGTTCACGCTGGCCTTGAATAAACTTGTAGCCTAGGCTGGCCTCAAACTCACAACGATCCTCCTGCCTCAGCCTCTTGACTGCTAGGAATATAGGCATGTGCCACCATGCCTGGCTTGTTTTGGCTTTTTGAGACAGGGTCTCACTATGTAGTCCAGGCTGGCCTTGAACTCACTATGGTTCCAGGTTGGCATCCCAAGTTCTGGGATTACAGGAGTGTGCCACCATGCCTGGCTATTATTGATTCTTATATGTGCATCTGAGAGAGTTTTGGTTAAAAGGGGTAAGCCGGTCTATAATGTCTGTCAGTTTGCATTTATTCCAAATTATATTCCCTCTTGAAGCAACTTTGAGGTGCCTTGTAGTGCATTTCCTACATCATAAACATCTATGTTGGACACTCTACATTTTTCACACTGCAGGGTACTGAGATTTATTTAAGGAGAGCCCATTGCAAAGTCCCTTCCAGGCCATCTATAATACTCTAAAAGCCAATTGGACAAACACAAAAGGACCCCAGAGAATGGCATGGGAAGCAGAAGTGCGGCTGGCCTACTCATACTTCCGACTTTAGCATGAGTCAACCTGCCTCTTCTCAGCTTGTGTTAGTGCCAAGAGAGCGTGCTGACATGAGGATTTGGCTGCTAGGATTCACTTAGAACTTGGCCAGTGTTCTCTCCTCAAAGGTATCAGATGGGTTTACCCAAGGCCCGAGGGACCAGTGGAAATGAGAAGGTACTGAGTCAGTCTCTCTTTCTTTAACTATTTAAGCCTTCATTAATAGATGCTTGTGGTCTGTTGATCTTTTTGTTGACATAATCAAGTTTAAGAGTTTTATTTTTTTTTTATTTTAAAGATAATAAAATCCAACAAAAACAAAAGAGAACAAAGCCAATCAAAACAAAGCAGCAAAGCTGGTACAGAACTTCAAACCGGTATACTAGGAAAACAACAATAGCTACCATAGTATATCTTGTTATCTTCACATTAGTTGTCCATTCTGTCAGGAATAGCAAAATCAAACGAAAACAAAACATAACAAAACCAATAAAAAAGAACATTGAATAAAGCAAAACAATCAAAACAAAACAATGAGAACAATATTGGACTTCAAAGACAGACGGAAGGAAATTCCCATATTTGCTATATTGCATACTGTAATCTTCCCAATAGATGCTCAGACTGCCAGCCCCAGGCCTACAAAATCAACCAAACAATACAAGCATTTAGTTGCTCTTTGTACCTCAGTTGCTATCAACTCAGCCTGTCCTCCAAACTAGCCTGTTGCTTATGGGAGTAGGAGGGTGGTTTGGGGTTGATTCTCAGCCAGATACTGGGATTGATACTGTGCATCAGTAGGCTTATGGGAGGCACTGACTTTTCTCTTTCTGGACCTCACATGGCTTGCCATGGCTTACCAGAAAGGCTGACTAGTTGGCTTCTTGTTTGGCTCCTCCCTGTTCCAGCATGGCCGATTCTTGGAAAGCACTGACTTTTCTCCAAAAGTTTTATAAAAATTAAAAATAAAGTTTTAAAAAAATCTCAATTTGACTAGATTTAAAGTAATTTAAAAAACATTGTGAACTGAGAAAAACCAGGCCTTTTTAAGCAACATATTCTTTATTCCTGAAAAGAGATTCTTTGTGCTAAAATAGTAACATCCTATTCTGCATAGATGATGCAGATAGTTCTAGTTATTGGTCATTGGATACAAGGAAGCACTTAAGATCTTCAGCTCCAGTCGTTTGTTTCTTAGTACTGGAATTTTATAATCATTCTTGATGTTGGATGACTGGGTGATGGTGGAGATGGTCAGTTGATATTTTGCCTTACTTGGCTGAGGAATGAGAGTGGAGGAATTCTCTGCTAGTGCCTGGGCTGCCTTTACCACTTTGCCATCCTGTGGTTTATTGCTTTCTGGGCATCTACACCTGTGGGGAAGCTGCAGTGGTACCCACATTGAGGTGGCTTCTGAACTTAAGTCTCATTTTCTTGATTTCCTTGTTTTCTTCATCGCTATCCTATCCAGGATGTTTTTTAGGAGAGGGACCTCAGTGGATTCTCCACTAGTGACCCATGTTTCTCTGATCTACTTTGTTCTCCTGAGGATTGTCAGAACCCTCCAGCATGTCTCCCTACACAAGAATGGTGGAATATCGTGATCCAGGTCCTATTCTTACAGGGTCTCCAAGTGTGGTAGGGTGGGAAGCTTCAGCTGGGGTAGATTTCAGGGAGTACTCCTCATAATTTCACTGGCAATTTTGTAGAGGTGCCCTACCATGGGGCAAGTGTCTGTAATGGTTACCATCTGCAGCATGTTTATTACCTTGAACTAGAAATTGACCAGCCCCAAAGCATTTACTGCCTTGTACCCTCTTCTCCTTCAGTGGCATCACACTCTGCAGCATTTCCATCCCCTGCTCTGTGACATCATTCCCTGAGGTTGGTTTTCTTTATGGAAGTCTGACACAAAAGACACCATTCTAGGCATCATTCCTTAATAAGGGGTATGAAGTGTTCCTGGACATGTGCAATGGCAAACAGAACACTGAAAACATCACCCAGGTTGTGGAGGCAGGTTTATTTTATGTTGATGGGTGCTAACTAGGATCATTCCCAACATATCAGACACTGAAGGCTCAGGGAGGGAGGTTTTTATGGGGTTAGTTGCAAAGGGGAAGTACAGATGAAGCATATTTGGCTGTCTTTGATTGGTTCTTACAATATGCATCATAATGACCAGCTACGCATCACAATGACCAGCCATTTCTAAGAAGCAGAAGTACTAGGAACTGTCACCTGGGCAGCTAACAGACTGGCTGGAGGGGGAGCACATTCTGCCACATTTTCCTCTCTAGTTTCCCTAGAAAATCTTTGCTGGGCATGTTACATGCGATCTTTTGAGACAAGGCCCAACTGGATGCTATGACGTTAGGGCTGTCAGTGGTCCTATGATGGGGCCTATCCAAGGTGCCCAACATTGGAAAGTTTCCCCTTATTATAGGATCACTCCATAAGTTGCTTTTAGGAAAAAACATGATTTAGGTCCGTCTGTTCTGCAACACTACTGGTAAGGAAGTGAGGGAGTTAATTCAATCTAGGAGAGTGTTCAATGTGTCTGGGATGCTTATCAAGTGTTTGACTAACTGTTAGTTTCTGTTCTCAACTGTCCATAGAACTAAGGCAAAAACCACAGATAGCAGGAGAGTGAGGGCAATACCAAGTACATATGTAAGCTGAAGAAAGGACTGAAGTAAGCAACCTGAAAGGGCACAAAAATCAAGGGGAATAATGCATCAAGTTATGCAGCAATTTGGTGAATGATGTCCTCAAGTTTCAGCTGTGTGTGGACTGGTCAGCATCTGGATTGACCATAGCAGCACTTTCAGAGTCTTGTCTCTTCAGAGTAAGCTTCAGAGGAGCTGGCTGGTAAACTCTCCAGGTATCATCTGTATGGGGTCTTTTAACTGTGGAATGGTGGATGTTTGGCTGGATTTCTGAAACTTTGGGAGCTCTAGAGGTAGGTAGTATGCACCTGAGTTATATGCATGTGCAGGGTTGTCTACAAGTATAGCTGATCTTTTAGCTAAGTTTTTATGGAGTTAGTTACAAGCTGTTTCTGTAGGGTTATGTTTTTGTTTCTTTAACTCTTTTAGAGCCTTGTGGCCTAAATGTTGTATGATTCTGATGGTTTTGAATTATCTCTGCTACAAATGCAAGCCCATTATCACTACCAGTAATTAATGGTAGGACATATCTAGGGATGATTTCTTCACAGCAGGACCCCACAAACTTCTGTCACCCTCTCAGCTTGGGTAGGGAATGCCTCAACCAAAACAACATTATCCAAGATTTACATAGCATCCCTGGCCTGCAGGACTCCATTCCTGACAGAGATACTTTCATCCATAAACAGAGTGTACTTAGCTTCTGTCAGGGGTTCATTTTTAAGTTTGGTTGGCTCAAGAACAGTTCTTCAATCAGTGCTAGGTAATCATGGTCTGGTGGGCCCAGTGTGGTGGGTAGGTCCATGGCAGGACTGAGTGGCTTATCATCACAGGCAGTTTTCTTGATCAGGACAGTAGCTATTAGACTTCAGAGACAAAGGAGGGGGGAAGTAGCCCTTACAAGCATCTTTGAAGCCACATGCTATCAGTCAAATCCCAGATATTTGACTTTTTGTTTGCAGATTTATGCCTTTTTCAAGATATCTTGTAACCAATGTCTGCCAGATATTGCAGCAGAGTTTTTGTGTCTTTCCAGAAGGCAGCTTGAGTGTCATTAATCAGAAATGCAGTGATATTTTGTGCTGGAAAATTAGCAAGATCAGCTGAGAGGGCTTCTCCAAAGAAGGGAAACAAGTTTTTGAACCTCTGGGAAATTGAGTCTGGATCAGTTGACTTTTGAGTCCAGAACTGGGATCTTTGTGAAATGGGCTGACTGACAGGATCCAGCTGAAGGCAGGAGATGGTATTCTTTAGGTCCAGGCATGTAGAACAGCAGGCCGTGGGTGACTGAAGGATGGAGGGCAATCACAGCGGCATTTACAGTTTGGAGATCCTGAACTGGCTTTCCAGGCAGAAGTTATTCAGCAGGTTGACAGTCTATAAACATCATGTGGATCTGAAGCCCCTGGATGTATGGCTGAATTTCCAGTTGAGTCCCTTGTGGTATTGTATACTGTTTGATGCAGGTAATGCTTGCCCTGGGATGGTTTTTCACAATCAGAGGCAGGTGGTCAATGGTCCAATCTCAGAGTCTGGGGGACTGTGACAGCCTCTCCAAAATAGTGGGAGAGCTCTTAAACCTATCTGGCAATTGAGTACAAGTGAGCTGGCCTTTTCATCTTATCTCATCTTTGCTTCTTATGGGAGCAACCTGCAAGCAGAAAAAGCAATCTTTTAAACATAGACATGTAAACCAGATAGCATCTGGAAGCAGCAGTCCAAGAAAGGTGTATGGGCTGGGAACCATAGAGTGCAAGATGATGGCTATATTGTTAATGAAAGGAGATCTTGCACTGGCTAGGAATCCATGTTTGGCATTTTTACCACAGTATTTAGAGGTGATTAATAGTCTATCAGGGTGCCAAACTGCTTTAGGTGGATTGATGTGTGGCTCTATGCTGTTCATACTTCCTGTGAGATAGGATATTGTCTGACAATAGTGGAGGTTGCAGTGAGGTGGCATGGTTTATGGTCAGGCCCAGAGGTGAATCAGTGACCCATACTTCTGGGAGGAGAGTTTTTACCCAGGTCAAGGTCTTTACCCAGAAGCAGTATGGGGCATTCTGGCTCTGTGTCCCCAGCCTGCAAATTCATGCCTGGCAGAAGGGGAATTACCCTGGAGATGGCAATCTGAAGGGGCATTTAATTTTAGTGTCTATATCCCTTATAACTCACATATTGGTAACAGTTGTTCATGGACTTTTTGTCCCCTTTTTTGTTTTGTTTTGTTTTGTTTTTTATTTGTTTTTTGTCCCCTTTTTTGATATCTTCAAGGAGCACTTGACTGGGTTGCCTTGTTTCTTTTGCTGGATTTTGTGCTTCTAGGTAGGGTTGCCTTTGGGAAAGTCCATGGCAACCCATTTGTCAGGGCTGACAGTCCAATTTTGCCTCAGTCAAAATGTGGCAATATTTCTGTGTTGAAAAGAGTCAGAAGGAATTGATGACAGTCATCTCACGTGGACATTAGATGATGCCATCTGACTAAGATAGGAAGCAGAAGGCTCCTGAGGTAAGGCCTCTGTGGTTAAATGCAGGTAATGATAGCTGGAGCTGGTTAAATTGGTTGAAAGTAGATGAGTTAGGAACAAGGAGTAAAGCTGTAGGTTTTGACAGCAACTTCAGCAGCTGACAAGGTTGATTTACTTACCAAGGCAGAATTTTCAAGAAAGATAGAGTTGTTTTTTTTAGATGCATGTAACAGCAGTCTAATTCCATTTTAACTCCTTACTAATTAATTTCCATTTCTCGCTCCCTACATGTGTTGTGTGCCCTTGGAAAATGGTGCAGCTGGCAAAGGGTGGGTGTCCCTCAGAGAGAGAGACCATTCAGATGTGCACCTGGTCACTTGCCTCTTGGTAATGTTGGGATGGTCCAGACTAAAAGGAAGCATTGGTAGGTTTTCCATTTTGGCCTCAATAGAGTTATCCACAATACTGTAGACTGGGGCCCAATCAAACTCTGTAGTTTGGAGAGGGAAGTCCAGCTCCTCACTGTGGAGCAAGACTAAATGGCCTATTGCATTTGCCATCCATTACAAACACTCACACAATCATTCAGCAGATATTCAGAGGTTAAACATTCCCTCCCTCAGTTAGGGGAGGCCTAACTAATAAAAGGTGGTCAATCTTTTCTTCTGCACAAAATGAGCAGGTAAAAACTGCAACAAGTGCTCCTGTGGGATCTTACCAGCAGTTAGGCAGTTAGGCAGACAGGAAAACAAGCAGGCAGACTGTATCCTCCTGCCTTTTGGGTCCAATGTGAGCAGCTCAGATGGGTAGCTAAGAATCCTCCTCGAGACCTCCAAGGGGACTCAAGAAATCTGAAGGGTGCATTTTCCCCTTAGAACCTAGAGAAGTCCTTGCTCTATCCGAGAGGGCCATGACCAGTGACCAAAGGGGTCAGTATGGTCAGTCTTCCTAGCTAATGCACCAAGTGTAACAGTAAGCAGAAACACTGAAAATGTCATCCAGGATTTGAAGGTAGACTTATGTTGAAAGACACTGATAGGGATCATTCCAAAAATATTGGCCCTGAAGGCTCAGAGAGGGAGGTTTTTATGGGATTCATTGCAAAGAGAAAGTACAGAGGCACAGTAGTAGTGCCTTTGATTCATTCTTACAATATACATCATAGTGACCAGCTATGAATTACAGTGACCATCTGTTTCTACGAAACATAACAGGAATTATAATAGGAACTACTACCTGAGTAACTAACAGACTGACTGGGAGGCACATGTGAAATAAGGAAGAGCACAAGTTTTTGTCAGAAACATTCTTACATGCTGCATTCTGTGTGGCTGAAAGGATTATGTGAACAAGAGGAGCTGATTGGGATGGGCACAATAGAGGCACTGCCCACTGGGTAGGCTTTATTAACAAGGACTTACTATATTTTGTATTTACTAAGCAGAACCCACATGGTTTTGGCAAGAACTGAATTTCTCAGAAAAAGAAAAGAAACCAAGGCTTCCCTACACGTCTACCTCTCAGCTACTCCCCTAAAACACAGCCTTTTCTTTAAGGTAAACAAGTACTTCAAGGACAGTGGTTCAAAACTTGCAAATTATTAGCTCTCCAAGGTACCTAGTTCCATATTGAACCCCGTAGTCTTTTCTTGCTCTCCCTCTGCCTCTCTGACCTACCCTACCATTTACATGACTTCAAAAGGAGGAAGATAGAAAGCTATCAGAGAGCGGGGAGGGGGAGGACATTTGTAGATCAAGTGAACACCCATCTGATTTTGAGCTCTGTCCCTCTCTGAGCTAAGCAGGAAAAGACTAGTTGTGTCCTTGTCCTCTCTCCTTTTTCCACTGCAGCATTTCCTTTCCCCCATGCACCAGTGCTGTTTTTAGGAGCCTTGGCATTTTAGGGCTCTCCAGTGTGACTCTGGCTATGCCACCCACACACTCCCTCACTTGATTTAATTGTACCTGTTTAACCCCCTCAGGGCCACATGGGATGTTTCTTACTAAATTACTGCATTCTAAAATAATGGTTGACTATGCATATCTGACTAACTTCTCCAGAGAGAGACATAGAGCTTAGAGAAAGGCATGACAGATTCTTTATTTCAAAAACATGCATGTGTTATCATGGGCTCCAGGACAGATGAAGAAATATTTGGGTGCATATGAATCTGTTACTTGCACTCTTACAACTAGGAGAGTGAGAGCTTCTCCACTCTTGCCACAGTTCTCTCTGCCTTTCATCGCATCCATTAGGTTCTAAGTTGTTTTCTGGTGTAGCATAAACCAGGGTGCATTCTGCTTTGTTATGTGTTTTTTACATTTTTACTTGTAAGCCTCCTCTTCTGTTTGTGGCCCTGTATTTATTAGAAGCTGAGATTAGTTTTCAGCCTCTTTTTCTTTTAGAGATGGTGATACATTAGCAAATCTTTTTTTTTTTTCTTATTGTGAACAACAGGTGCATGGAAATCATAGTCCAGGCGAACAGGTGGTAGCAATCAGAATAATATTCTCTGTGGATAGAAGGAGTTCCAGGCACTTTAATTGATTCATGCATTTGGGCTCTAAGACCATTTTAAAGAACTTAATCTTTAGTAGAACAAGCTTTTGTTTGTGGTTCTAAGATGAACTGGGGAATATTACCTGGGGAGAAGAATTTTGTAAATGTTCTTCATTTGTTTCTTATGATTACACACTAGAATTCAAATTCAGTATGTGTTTAAAGGTCTAAATCCTGCTGACAGCTTTTCCCAGAAAAGTCTTCAGCAAAATGACTTGTATGAGATTTTTATTTATTTGAACCAACAAGCCCCATTGAAATTTGAAATAAAAATCCCTTGGCTCTAAGCATTTTCCTTCACTGTGGTGATTCATTTATTTCTCGTAATCAATCTTTTTCTTTTTCCTCAGTTTTCTTTTTCTTTTTTTTCTCCCTGAAATATTAAGAATAATAGGCAACAATAGAATGTGTAGGACTTTATTACTTGGTTTTAGACACAGAAAATTTTCTATGTTTGGTTAAAGAACTTCACAAGAAAGAAACACGTTTATGGACTGAGGTTTTCCATGCACATATTCTGACATAGACCATCTCCTGGAGACAAGAAATATACTATTCTCTTCTCTCTGCATTTTTAAGAAACCCTGAGAGGCTTTCGTAACTCCTTGCTAAAAGCATAGAGGCAAAGAGTCTAAGTGAAGTCTGAGAGGTAAACAGCTTGGTTCCAAGTTGCTTCCCAGGAATAGCTAGCGTAGTTTCTTTCCTTTTCACATGCCACACCAGCTTGCTCTTATTCTCTAATAAGGAAAGAGGCTAAAAAAAAAAAACCAGCATGAATTCCAACCGTAATGTCCTAGTCCCTAAAAGAGACCTTACAACACGAAAGATCTGGCATTTACTGAGTTGACAAAGGGAACAAAAATCCATTTTTAAAGGGTTTTTAAAATAAGCTTTTTTTTTTTTGCTGTACTCAAAAGTGACTATGGACTTAGAAACAGGTTGGGATTTGTAAGCAGGTAATATAACTGATGGTGAATTATTAAAGTTTATTGAGGAGCATTTTAGAGACATATGCATCACATATCCTTTATAGCAACCTGATCTGATGAGTTTGAATTTTTCCCCTATGGAACTCATAAGTCAGGAGAGGATTTTGTATACTTTATGTTTACATTAAAATTAATGGTCATTTAAATTCCTCTGTCAGAGCCAGGAAAAGGAAATAAGCAGGGGCAGGGGGGAATATGACAGTTCTATATTACCGGCATGTTGAGGCATATGTTATTTATTTTTTAAAAAGAATCTGAGCTATTGGAGAGAATAACTAAAACAAATGAACAAGTTTTACTTAAAGAGAGAAAAAAAAACCTACTACACTTCGCTAGCCCAGTGCTATTCACACACATCTCAGTGGGTGAAACCTGAAAGTGGGGCCTTGCTCTGTCTACTTTGTAGAGCTGAGATGTAGTAGGGATGTTTCCCACCTGCTCTGGCACACAATCTTCTGATACATCTTTTTCCTAATCCACAAGGCCTTCCAGGTAAATGTCCTGCTACTTCTCCTACAAAAATTTTGGGGTAGGAATAAGGTTGCTAACATTAGCAAATAAAAATATGGGACCTGTATATGTCCTCATTATTGTCTGGGACATCCTCATAAATATTATTGTTTATTTCAAATTCAGATTTAACTGGTATCTTCTGTTTTATCTGGCAGCCCAAGGTAAAGAAAAATGGATGCTTGCTGGAAGGCAGGAACCTGGAAACAAAAGTAAATAAAAAATTGGACCCAGGTGTAGGGGTGCACACTCTTGCAGTCTTAACTCAGGAGAACAGATTTTAGAGTCATCATTGTTGCCATGAATTATTAAGTCTTATTTGACTTAACATCTTTGAACTTCAGTGTCTTTGCACATTGTACACAGTTGACATTCCTGTTTTTTTAGGAGTCATTGTGCTCAATGTATGACAGAACTGCCTTATCTTTCTCATCATTATTAGCATCATCATCTAGTATAGCAACTGGTGAATATTTTTTGTGAATCTCCAGATACTAAATATTTTATGTTTGGTAGTCCATAAAGTCTGAGTCACAATGTTATGGTTTATATTTGGATGTTTCCCAGCCCCCAAGCCTCATGCACTCAAAGGTGGGGCTTATGAAAGGTGATTGGGTTTAGGGGATATTAGCTGACTTGCTATTAGGAGGTGCAGTTCAGGTAGGGGAGTGACTGGACGGGCATATTTCCCTCCACATCTCCTCCCTTGATCTCTCTATTTCCCCACTACTATACCATGAGCAGCTTCTCCTCTGCCTTCCCCTGTGCTATGCCATCTTGCCTTGGGGCCAGCCAACAGTGCACTGAAACTGTGAGTCAAAATAAACCTTTCCTCCCTTAACTTGTGAATGTCAGGAACTTTGTCTTAGCAATGAGGAAGTGACTAAGGCACACAATTTCTGAACTCAGCTGTTGCAATTCAAAAGGAGCCATAAACATTGTACACAGGGATAAGTGTGGCTTTGTTCCGGTAAAACTACTTACAAAGTCAGGCCTTGGATCAGTTTGACCTGTAGAGTGTTATGCCAATCCTTGACTTACAGCATGGCTCCTCAATCTCTGCCCAAATTGCATCATCATGGGGAAAGGTTGGCAAACGAAGGAAAGAGATGATATAAGAGCAGGTAGATAAGAAGTGTACCATATCTGTTGGAGGATGTGGGCACGAGCCATTTACAAGGAGTTTAGAGAGAAAGTGGCTGAAGGTTTGTCAGCTCCATGTGATGACAACCCTTGATCAATTGGAAAGGGAAAGACTAATGCTTTAACCAAACCATGAGAGAAAAAGTTGGGTGTTATAAACTTTATAATAACATCTAGCATGTATTGAATGCTTTATTGTGTGCTGCCCATTGTGCTAAGCACTGTATATGCATTATCTCATTCAGTATACTCCAAATTCTCAAGGAACAGATACTGTTACTCTCCATACTTTCTAGATAAAGAAATAGACTTGGAGATTCCCATGGTTACAGTGATCTAGACTTCAAGCATTCTGATAATGATGAATACTTAACTCCTATAGTACATTGCTAGTGTCTTCTGTAAGGCATAGTTTGATTCCATGTATAAGACCTACTTAGTAGCATTATTTGGAGGCATTTGTAGAACAAGTAAGTGAACATTTTTACTTATAGGCAAATCATTATTCATTCAGTAATTTGACTTTTGGTAGAATTGTTAGCAATCCTATGGAGCCAAAGATCCATTTTTTTTCTCAAGAATTTTAAACATTTTTACCTATAGTTTGCTCTAGTCTTTATTGTTACTTAGTTGAAAGCTGAGAGTTTTATCTACTGCAATTTGAATGTGGAGAATGGAGTCTAGGCAGATTTTTAACTAGAGGCAGAAACAGTAAAGAATATAATATAGTATTATTTAAAAGAAAATGTTTTGTGTACAGGTTTGATAGAATATTATAACCATCTGTTATTGGCATTCTCACAATTTCAATGTAACTGACAGTAGAATATTAGTAGTCATATTGAAAAAAAATCTATATTTGGAAAAGTGGCAAAAAGGGAAAATTCAAGTTTATAAATTATTAGCAAGGTTATTTTTCATAGTTTTGTTTGTTTTTTTAAAAATTTTGACAATATCTTTACGCTGCATTGAGAAAGAAAGGTATGAGAGAAACTAAACGTATTTTTCTGTTTTCTTTGGCAGAATCATGGGTTTTGCATATTGAAAGTCATTTCCCTCTGGTAATATAAGATTGTGCTGAGATTTTGGTAGTAGGCCACAGGGAAGAGTAAGGCTGATAAAAAGCATGAGAACCGTCTCAAATCCAGTGACTGGTGAGAGTCTGTTGTGTGCTAGGGGCTCTTTGGGTAATGAGCTTTGCAGCTCTAATGCAGTCTTTTCAAAAAACATCTGCCACTGGTATTTTAATTAGTTCTTCTCATCCTCATAAGTACTCAATGAGTTTTACATACACAGGAACAGTATTAAAAGTCATCATTATGTTGGGCTAATGAATTAGCCATTCCTTTTAAAAATTTTTTATATTACAATAAAATATATAAAGCATAAAATTGACCCTCTTTAACACTTCTAATATTCACTGGCCCAAGGTACCTTGATATTGTTGTGAACTATCACCACAATCAATCTCTGAAATTTTTCATCTTACAAATCTGAAACTCTGTACCCATTAAATATTAACTCTCCACTCTTCTTTGTCCTGACCACCAACAACATTATTCTACTTTCTATTAGTTTGATTACTCAGCTACCCCGTATAAGTGGAATCTGAATTATGGTTTATTTCACTTGGCATAATATCCTCAAGGAATATTCATTCATGTAGCATATGTTGGAATTTCCAGTATTCCATATATTAGATATAGTCTACTGCTATACATCCCATATTGTGTTTACCCATTTATCAGCTAAGGGACATTTGAGTTGCTATCACCTTTTGGATATTGTGAATAATGAATGTGAGTTGGGCTAATGAATTTTACATGACACAGTGCTAGCCCCTGTATGGAGGAAACACAGAGGCAGCTCTTCATGAGACTTTATTTTAAAGTACTGTCACATATAATCATCAATTACAGCATTAGAGTCAATGCCTCATTCCTTCCTTTATTTGACAGTTTTTGAGAGCCTGTGTGTGTTAGTGTATAGTAGAGAATTTGATCTTGCTGATGACCAGACCTAGCCTTTGTGTTTGACTTCTGGGAAGTAACCTCTGGGCCCTGGGAATGGTATAACTAAAAATGGTATCTTTGTTTGCCTCAGGGATTTATTTATACTATGCAGTCCAACAACGTGATTTAGCAGCAGGCTGGCTACCTTCAGATAGTCCAAGAGCAAGGCTTATCAGGCCAGAACAATGCACCTTATAGTGAGGGCTTTGACTCAGGAGATGTCAAGTGACCTGGGGACTTGAATAAATCATATGATCAGTCAATCAATCATACCTGTATGATGGAACTTCAAGAGAAGCTCTGAATGCTGAGGCTCATGGGCTTACTATACTCCATGTATACTGATACTGGGAGACTAATGTGTCTTTAAACTATTGGAAGGACAATTGAAGCTTCACAGTTGGTATTTCTGTACTCTACCCTATACTTTTCTTCCCTTTCTTGTTTGAATCTGCATTAAACTGCAACTATAAGTATAATCACTTTCACTGAGTTATGTGCTTCCTTCTGGGGAAAAAAAGGAAAAGGATGAAGAGATAGATGGAGGAGGGATGAAGGGCAGGGAAAGGGCATGAAAAAAGGAATCAGCTGTGTTATATGCATGTACCAACTCCACACAAGAAATTTAGACATTATGTATTATAAACACGCATTAAAATATATACATACCCTGGGAAGCCTGAGGATGGTTTGGGCACCCCCTGAACTTGCAGTGGTGTCAGAAGTAAGGTCAATCTTGGGGACTCTACCCTCTTTGTAATTTTCACACTTAGGCATCATGTTAGACACTGAGTATAAGCTATTTGACACAACATAACTCCCTCAAAAGATGGAAAGGGAAAAGATAGACTTGTAAGTACTTCCTAGAGGACGTTGGATGGCACTTAGGCGTGAGGCACTGTAGCACTTTGTAGACATAGCAAGGATTCTGGCAGGGCTGGTCTTATTCTGGCTTCTAATGTTTCTGTCCTGGTGTACCGAGTGCACAGAACTTCCCTTTGCAGACCTTATAAAAGTTGTGATTTTTACAATAAAAAATGGATATTTACTATATCAAAGGAGGTCAGGGAGGCTCCAGGGACTCCAGCAATGTTCCAGGATTTGTTTGAGGAGAGGAGAAGGAAATGAGACTAAACTGGGAGGCACAGTACCTTTAGGACATCTTTTTTGTGGAGAGGTTGATGATTTTTTTAAGATTTGGATATAAACTACGATGTTCTAGGATCTATGCTATCCCTGTGTTAACTTCTTTCTTAGGTAACCAAAGATTGCATTGTCCTCAATCCCAGTTTACCAGTTCATAGGGCAGTTTGACATTTATTTGTATGATAATGTTTCAGTATCTTTCTCTCTGGATGGCAAGGTCACATTTACCCACACATACCTGGCATATTACCTGGCATAGAGCAAATGACTACATGGAAGACACGTCCTCTTCTTTCCATCACTGTGGCAAACTACCTGAAAGAAATCAATTTAGAAGAGGAAAGACAATCGCTTCTCGGCCTTTTGGCTAAGATCAAGTGTAGAAGAGGAAAGACTGACTTTGGCTCAAAGTTTTAGGGGTTTCAGTCTGTGGTCAGCTGGCACCATTATGCTGGGCCTGAGGCAAGGCAGAGCAACATGGAAGAAGGGTATAATGGAGGGAAGCTGGTCACATTATGAGGGCAAGAAAGGAGAGAGGGTGGAAGAACCTGAAAAGACAGGACCAGGGACAAGATTCAGTCCCCAAGGTCACATTTCAATGATTCACTCCTTTCAATGAGGCCTTATATCTTAAGTCTTTATCGTCTCCTGATAATGTCATCAAATTATAAATTCACCAGTGGACTGATGCACTGATGAAATCATTATCCTCATGATATAATCGCCTTTCAAAAGCTCCACCTCTAAGTACATAAGACTTTTGGGGAACATTTTAGATCTAAACTGTAATGGAAGACTAGATCTATAGGATACATATGTGGAGAAAGGGAAAGGAAGTGCCACTAAATTGGAAGGAATGGTGCTTTTAGAACAGCTTTTTGTGAAGAGATTCCTGATTCTTTAAAATTAGGATACATTGGATATAAACTACATAAAGGCAGATGGTTTTATAGTCAGAGCTTAGAGAAATTAAAAGATTTTGCAATTTCTGAACTATAAAAAAAGGTCTATAAAAAAAGGTCTATTTTATTTTATTTTTTTTTATTTAAAAGAGAATAAAACAAAAGGGGGCAGTACAGAGCAGATCAGAAGAGGACAACATAGGCAACACAGTACTTTACATTAAGTCAACTGGACATCAACAGTATCTAACACCATATCTCTTACTCTGCTATAGTTGAGCATAGTTTCAATTACAATAATATCAAACATAACACAATGGTATAAAGCCATGCATATAGTGAAAGAATTA
>PVJX010022180.1:0-30912 GCA_004027295.1 Dolichotis patagonum | reverse complement strand
GATGTCTGTTTCTCTTCTCATGTTTGGGAAGTTTTCAGCTATTACTTCTGTAAATATCCTCTTGATATCATTTGTGCTGTCCTCTTCTTTTTCATTTATCCCTATTAATCTTATGTTATTTTTCTTTGCATCATCTTGCAGGTGTTGAATTGTTATTTCCTGATTCTTTGTTATTTTTAAAAGATCTTGTCTTTCCTGCACACTGGCTGCAATCTTAACTTTGAGGT
Organism: Dolichotis patagonum; assembly: GCA_004027295.1. Lineage (NCBI taxonomy): Eukaryota > Metazoa > Chordata > Mammalia > Rodentia > Caviidae > Dolichotis > Dolichotis patagonum. The sequence continues at coordinate 30,685 of PVJX010022180.1, read as the reverse complement.
CTGAAATTCTATCTTCACTTTTATTGAGGCGGTTTTTACAGATTTCCATAGAATTTTTGATTTCCTGTATATCTCTTTGAATCTGCTTTATGCATTCTGTTTGCTTCTTATATTGTTCTTTCAGGGATTCTATCTGTTTGCTTTGTTCCTCTAATTTTTTAGCTGTGTTTTCACTAGATGCATTCACTATTTCTTTCACTGTTTTTATCAATTCTTCTTTTACCTGGGCAAGTATTTCTGATTTGAATTTCTCCATAACTTTCCCTATTTGCATATTTATTTCATTTGATATTATTTCAGACATTTCAGGTGTATGGCTTCTTTTTTCTTCTATGTACACAGCTTCTAAGCTTTCTTGCAGAGGGCTAGGGCTTTGAGCCTGCCTTTTGGTCTTTCCTTTTGTCATTTTTCTATATTTCCTTACTGTGAGCAGTGTTCCAAAGCTTTCTCTGCATGTGTGGTGAATTACCTCTTACACCCTCAGTTCCTGGAGGGGCAGTGGCTCCCCCACAGGCTCTTGGCCTCCTCTCCCGGTCCTAACTCCCCTCTGTGGGCTCCTGGCTTCCTAATTTGTAAGTCAAATGCTGGGTGTGGTCACCCCGGAGCCTGTGGAATCTCAAGCAGGCCAGGCCACTGTGCTTTCTCCCAGGCAAGTCTCCAGGAGGTTCCCTGTGAGTGAAGGGTGGGCCTACAGGTCCCAAAGAGTCAGGCCAGAATGTTGGTTTCTGAAAATTTCCTGGTCCCAAACAGACCTGGCCAAGATGCCAGTCTCCACAATATTCCCAATCCAAACAGCCCAGGCCACTCTGCAGGCCCGAGAGTTTCGGGTCCCAAACAGACAGGCTGCAATGCTGCTTTCTGGGAGACTTCCCTTGTTTACTTTCTTGTCCAGCCTGGTAATTTCTTTCTGTTGTTGCTCTAGTGATTGTGGTTATTTTTATCTCTATCTAGGATGTCATTAAGCACTCTTTCTAAGGTTGGTTTGGTGGATATGAATTTCTTTAGTTGTTCTTTGTCATGGAAGTATCTTGTTTCTCCATTAAACATGAAAGACAGCTTTGTTGGGTATGTCAGTCTGGGTTGAAAGTTGTTTTCTTTTAGGGCTTGAAATACTTCACTCCAAGCTCATCTTAACCTAGAGGTTTGTGCTGAGAAGTCTGCTGTGATTCTTTTTTTTTCTTTTTTTTTTTTTTTGTTTTAGTTCAAAGAGAATATAGAGTTTTCCATCCAACAACATCAGAATATACATTCTTCTCAGGAGTAAATGGGACATTCTCTAACATAGACCATATACTAGACCACAGAACATATTTAAGTAAATGCAAAAGAACTGAATTATCCCATGCATGCTATCGGATCATAGTGACATAAAATTAGAAATTAATGACAAAAGCTACTGTAAAAACTGCACAAACACTTGGAAACTGAGTAATACACTCTTGAGCAATCAGTGGGTCACAGAAGAAATTAAAGAAGAAATTAAACATTATCTACAAGCAAATGAAAATACAAACACAACTTACCAGAATTTGTGGGATGCAATGAAAGCAGTCCTCAGAGGAAAATTTATTGCATTGTGTTCCCACATCAGGAAGGCAGAACGAACACAAATAAACAACCTGATGCTACAACTCAAACATCTAGAAAAAGAAGAGCAAGCCAAGCCCAAAGCCAAAAGAAAGGAGGAAATTATAAGGATTAGGGCAGAAATTAATGCAATAGAGACTAAGAAAGCAGTACAAAGGATCAATGAATCAAAGAGTTGGTTCTTTGAAAGAATAAATAAAATTGATAAGCCCCTGGCCAACCTTATTAAAAAAAAGGAAAGAAAAAACTCAAATTCATGCAATAAGAAATGAAAAAGGTGAAATTACTACAGACTCAGTTGGAATACAGAAGATCATCAACACCTACTTTGAAAACCTCTACTCTCATAGGTTTGATAACACTGAAGAGATAGACAAATTCCTAGATACATATGAACTACCAAAGCTGGATCAGGAAGATGTAAAACTGCTGAATAACCCAATTTCTATTAATGAAATTGAAAATGTAATTAAGTCCTTGCCTACAAAGAAGAGTCCAGGCCCAGATGGATTCACTGCAGAATTCTACAAGAAATACAAAAAAGAGTTAATGCTAACACTCCTCAAATTCTTCAATGAAATTGAAAGGGAAACAATTCTTCCTAAGTCATTCCTGCAAGCAAATATTACTCTAGTAACAAAACCTGAGAAAGACCCAATTAAAAAAAGAGAACTATAGGCCAATCTCCCTAATGAACATAGATGCAAAAATGCTCAGTAAAATATTAGCAAACAGGATGCAGCAAATCAAGAAAATTATTCACTCCAACCAAGTGGGATTCATCCCAGGAAGGCAGGGATGGTTCAGTATACATAAATCAATAAATGTAATCCACCATATCAATAGAGCCAAAAACAAGAACCACATGATCATCTCTATAGATGCAGAAAAATATTTTGATAAGATCAAACACTCATTCATGATAAGAACCTTACAGAGAATTGGAATAGATGGTCTTTACCTCCATATGATAAAGGCCATCTAGAACAAACCTACAACCAGCATCATACTAAATGGCCAAAAACTGAAAGCCTTTACCTTAAAATCAGGTACAAGACAAGGATGTCCCCTGTTACCGCTCCTATTCAACATAGTACTGGAAATACTAGCCAGAGCAATTAGACAAGAGAGAGAAATAAAAGGAGTAAAGATAGGAAAAGAGGAAGTTAAATTATCATTATTTGCAGATGACATGATACTTTACATAGAAGACCCCCAAAACTCCATTGAAAAACTCCTAGATATAATAAATAAATTCAGCAATATAGCTGGATACAAAGTCAATACTCAAAAATCAATAGCATTCCTACACACTCACAACAAAAATACTGAAAGACAGGTAAGAGAAACCACACCTTTCACACTAGCATCCAAAAAAAATGAAATACTTAGGAATTAATCTCATGAAAGAAGTAAAAGAGCTATACAAGGAAAGTTATAATATCCTGAAAAAGGAAATTGAAGAGGACCTCAGAAAATGGAAAGACATCCTGTGCTGTGTTTCTAATAGGCTTTCCTTGATAGGTGAGTTGTGTCTTTTCTCTAACAGCTTTTAGTATTCTGTTTTTATGCTGTATGCCTGAGATCTCAATAATTATATGTCTGGGTGTAGGTTTATGTTGGTTATGACTGTATGGTGTTCTATATGCCTCACTTATTTGTAGATCTGATTTTTCCCCCATGTTTGGGAAATTTTCTGCCATTATTTCTGTGAATAGCTTAGCTATATCCTTTGCATTTTCTCCTACCTCCTCACTAATGCCTATTACTCTAACATTGTTTCTCCTGGCATCACCTTGCAGTTGTTGGATTGTCATGTCATGTTGCTTTGTTGTTTTTAAAAGTTCTACCCTTTCAAGATCGCTATCTGCAATGCTGTCCTCAATGTCCAAAATTCTATCCTCAGCTTCATTTAAATGGCTTTGTAGGCTTTCAATGCAATTTTGTTTCTTGCATATCTCTTTCAATTTGTTTCATAGATTCTGCTTGTTTTCTGCATTGTTCATTCAAAGTTTCAATCAATTTCCCATGCTCCTGTAGTTTCTTATCTATTTCTTCTCTAGCTATGTTGAGCAGCTCATTTACTAAGGTTGTTACTTTTGTCTTTACATAAGACATTATTTCTAATTTTATTTCTTCCATAGGCTAATGGATTTGTTTCTTTACTTCATTTGCTATCTTTTCAGACATTTCTGGTGTATGAATTTTGGTATCCTCTATTTCATTACCACCTGCACTTGCTCCTGATGGACTAGATGTTCAGGATTCCATTTTGCCTTTTTGTTTAGTCATTTTCACCTTTTGGGTGAATTTCTGGTCTTTCTATTCCAACAGACAACTTTCTGCAATGTGTGTTTCAGGGTTCTACTGTGTGGTTGATGTTTGTCAAATTGCTGAGTACCACAATGAAGAAGAGATCCCATCTCCTGAACCTCCTATGGTGCCACACTGACTGAAGCTTTATGAGGTCTTCTGTTTGGGTGAGGGGTTCCTGAACCTCTCATCAAGCCAACATGGTAGTCCACTGTAGTCCAATGTTCCTGGTGAAAGTGTGCATCCAGCAGATGCAGTACCAGTCAGCTCAGTCCTGTGGCAGGCTTCCTAGATGTTCCTGGAGAAGGTGGGGGCCCAGCAGCAGCAGTCCCAGGCACCTCAGGCCTTCTGCCACTGGTCCGTGCAATGTTCCCAGTCCCAAACAGCCCAGGCCAAGCTGCCAGTCTCTGTGAAGTTCCCAGTCCCAAACAGACCAGACCAAGATGCTGGTCTCTTCAAGGTTCCTTGTGAGTGAAGGGCGGGCCTACCAGACCCAAACAGCATAGGCAGAGCTGCTGGTCTCTGCCAAGTTCCCAGTCTCAAACACACCAGGCCAAGCTGCTGGTCTCCGGGAGGTTCCCTGCAGGTGAAGTGTGGGCCTATGGGTCCCAAACTGACCTGGCCAAGATGGTGGTCTCTGGGAGGTTCCCTGCAGGTGAAGAGTGGGCCTATGGGTCCCAAACAGTCAGGCTGAGATGCTGGTCTCCACACAGTTCCCAATCCCAAATAGACCAGGCTGAGCTGCCGGTCTCTGGGAGGTTCCCTGCAGGTGAACAAATGAATTTAATAAATGTTTACAGAGTGTCCTACCTAACCACATCAGAATACACATTTGTTTCAGCTAGACATGGAACATTTTTCAAAATTGACCATACATCAGCCCATAAAACATTCTTAAGCAAATGTGAAAGGAAGGAAAATATTCCATGCATATTATCTGACTATAGTGCACTAAAACTGGAAATTAATGACAAAAGAAATAGCAAAACCTGCATAAATACTGCAAATTAAGTAACAATCTCTTGAACAATCAATAAGTTACAGGTAAAATTAAAGACAAAATTAAGCAATACGTACAACTCAGTGAAAATCAAGATACAACATACAGAAACTTATTGGACCCAATGAAAGCAGTCATAAAAGGGAAATATATAGCCATAAATTTTCACATCAAGAAAACAGAATGAGCACAAATAAATGATATAGTGCTACATCTCAAGCTTCTGGAAAAAGAAGAGCAAGTAAAATCCAAAACTCTTAGAAGAGATGAAATTATAAAGATTAGAGCAGAAATTAATTCAATTGAGACTGAGAAAACAATACAAAGAATTAATGAATCAAAGAGCTGGTTTATTGAGGTAATAAACAAAACTGATAATCCTCTATCCAACTTTATCAAGAAAAAGAAAGGAAAAACTCATATTCATGCATTAAAGACTGAAAAGAAAGAAATTACCCAGATCCCATGGAAATTCAGAATATCATGAATACCTACTCTGAAAATCTTAACCCTGGAAAACACAGAGGAAATGGACAGATTTCTAGACATGTATGAAGTACCAAAGCTAACTCAAGAAGATATAACAGTTTTGAATAACTCAATGTCAGCTACTAAAATTGAAAACATGATTAAAAACTTACCAACAAAGAAAAGCCCAGGTCTTGGTGGATTCACAGCTGAATTCTACAAGAAATTTAAAGAACATTTAATGCCAATACTCCTCAAACTCTTCAATGAAATTGAAAGGGAAGCAATCCTCCCTAAGTTATTCCTGGAGGCAAATATTACTCTGGTACCAAAACAGAGAAAGATCCACAAAAGGAAGAAATACAAGCCAAACTCCCTAATGAACATTGGTGCAAAGATTCTTAAAATATACTGACAAATAGAATGCAGCAAATCATGAGGAAGATTATACATCACTACCAAGTGGGATTTATAACAGGAATGCAAACATGGTTTAACACATGCAAATCAATAAATGTAATACTCCTCATCAATAGAACCAAAGACAAAAATCACATGATCATCTCAATAGACTCATAAAAAGCTTTTGATAAAGTCCAACACTTGTTTGTGATAAAAACCCTACAAAAACTCAGAATAGATGGTATTTTCCTCAATCTGATAAAGACCATCTATAACAAATCAATAGACAACATTATACTAAATGGACCAAAACTGAAAGCTTTCACTCTAAAATTAGGAACAAGATAAGGATGCCCACTATGACTACTCTTACTCAATATGGTTCTGGAAACACTAGCCAAAGCAAGCAGACAAGGGAGAGAAATAAAATGAATAATGACAGGAAAGTAAGAAGTTAAATTGTCACTATTTACAGATGACATGATACTCTATGTAGAAGACACCAAAAACTCCATCAAAAGACTACTAGATTTAATAAACAAATTCAGCAGTGTAGCTGGATACAAAGTCAACACTCCAAAAAAGATGGCATTCTCACAAACAACAAACTCACTGAGAAATTATGGAAATAATGTCTTTCACAATAGCATCCCCAAAAATGAAATACTTAGGAATCAACCTAACAAAGAATGTAAAAGACCTATATGCTGAAAATTATATTACTCTAAAAAGGAGATTGAAGAGGATTTTAGAAAATGGAAATATATCCCTTGCTCTTGATTAGGAAGAACCAACATTGTGAAAATGGCCATAGTCCCAAAACTCTCATACATATTTAACACAATCCCAATCAAAAAACCATTAACATACCTTACAAATCTAGAGAAAATATTCTTAAAATTCATTTGGAAACAGAAGAAACCTAGAATAATAAAGCAAGTCTCAGCAACAAATACAAGGCATTGGGCATCTCAATCCCTGGCTTGAAATTATACTACAAAGCTACAGTGATAAAATCAGAATGGTACTGGCAAAGAAATAAACCTGAGGATCAATGGAACAGATTAGAAGACACAAACACAACTACAAAGACATTCAGCCACCTTATATTTGACAAAGGGGCTAAACATGTTCACTGGGAAAAAAAAGATAGCCTCTTTAATAAATGGTGTTGGAAAAATTGGCTTTCCATATGTCAAATACTGAAAACAGACACATGTGTATCACCATGCACTAAAGTCAAAATGGATCAAAGAGCTAAATATTAAAACAGAAATACTAAATCTACTGGAAGACAAGTTAGGTAGAATTCTTGGCAGCATCAGGGTAGGCAAAGAGTTCACGAACAAAATGCAAACTGCATGGGAAGTACTTCAAAGAATCAACAAATGGGATCTCATCTTATTAAAAAGTCTTTGCACTTCAAAAGAAACCACCAACAAAGTGAAAAGAAAACCCACAAAATGAGAAAGAATTTTAGCCAGCACAGTCCCTCAGACAAAAGCTTATATACAAAACATACAAAGAATTGAAAAAACTCAGGCCCCTCAAATTCAAAGACCCATTCCAAAAATAGATATCTGAAATGAACACACAGTTCTCAAATGAAGATATATAAATGGCGAATAAATACACAGAGAAATGTTTACCATCACTGGTCATTTGAGAAACGCATATTAAAACAGCATTGAGATTTCATTTCACTCCAGAAAGAACGGCTGCCATCAAGAAATCAACTGATAACAAATGTTTGCAAGGATGTGGGGGAAAAGAACACTTAAATCCACTGTTGGTGGGAGTGCAGACTGGTGCAGCCACTGTGGAAATCAGTGTGGAGATTCCTCAAAAAACCAGAATTGAAAGTTCCATTCCATCCAGCTAGTCCCTTTCTGAGTATATTCCCCCCCAAATTGAAAAGGTCATGTCACTCTGATACACGTGCACCCATATTTATTGCAGCACAATTTGTAATACCTAAATCTTGGAAACAACCAAAATGCCCATCAGTTGCAGAATGGATGAAAAAGATGTGGTATTTTTATACAATGCAATATTATTCTGTTATTAAAAAAGGATGATCTTGAGGTTTTTATAGATAAATGGATGCAAGTTGAGAAAATTTTCATAAGTGAAATAAATCAGACTCACATTTGTAAATATTGTATTGTCTCTCTAATGTAAAAAACAAATAGTAATAAAAATAAACTGAAAGTAATAAGAAAAGAAAGAAAGGGAAAGAAAATGCTCTAAAGGATATAACTATATGTATGTTTAAATGTCCAAAATAGATAACCACGCTAAATTTTTGTTAGTTCTTCAAACAGAATACTTTATGCTGTTATTGATTGTTCATTTTTATGCTTTGATTTTGTCACTTGAGCAACTAATTCTAAAATAACAATATGTAATATATCAACTAGTGATGATTTCTTAATGTTATTTTTTTAAAATTCTATATCATTTCTAACTTTTTTTCTGTTTTGCTTTGTTTTTAATTGAAAAAATAGTGAGTCCTCCAGGTAAAAGAAGAAATGGTAAATGTAATGAAAGAAATCCTGAACACATCTAAAGAATATGTAATTTAAAAATCAAGGAGCACTGCAAAAAGATGGAAACCTTGCATGAATAGTATAAGAAAGCAATAGAATGCATGAAAAATATTCAAAGGGATATCTAGGAGATAGAAAATTCCGTTAAAAGCTGGACTAACAGGAACTAACAGGGCTTGGCGGAGGCAGTGGAGGTTGCAGTAGTGACGGCCTCTGCACGTGCTCCAGCGCCCCCTCAGCCCTGGCCTCCCGCTGAGCCGACAGAGGTGAGGGAGGGAGGGGGGAGGAGGGGCGTGCGGGCGCCGGGTGCGATGGGGGTGGACGCGGGCCGTGAGCAGGCTGCCGAGGGTGGGCGAGTGCGCAGGGTGTGGGGGTTGCTGCCTTGGCGGGCGCCTCCCCACGCCCTGTGCGTGTAGCTGCCACGGAGTGGACATCGGCCTTGGCTCTGGTGCCTGGCAGAGGCTGGCAGGCTGGCAAGTTCGGGAGTGGGGGGCTCGGAAGTCCTCAGCGGAGGGGCCAGTGCGATTCCAGCGCGATTCCGGACCCGGTTGTCGGGCGCCCAGGACCCCGGCGCGGGCCGGGAAGCTAGGGATGACCCCACGGGCGAGTCCGGGAAGCCCCCCCCCTTCCGCAAAGAGCTAGGAGTGGCCCGGCCGGAGGGGAGGGGACAGCGGTGTGGCGAGCCCCGAGGCCGCTGGAGGAGGCCATCTGAGCAACAACGGCAGCGAGGGCAGAGAGGGTGCTCTGCGCAGGCAGGGAGGGTCCGGTCACCATGGAAGGGGCGTGCTGGAGGCCCAGTCACTTGGCTGAGGGGAAAGGAGCCAGGTCCCCTCCGAGGGCTGGGGTATGAGGAAGGAGCTCCAAGGGAAAGTGAGCAGTCCCCGGGCTTACCACAGAGGAGGCGGCTGCAAGGAGACACCTGAAGCAGGAATAAGAGGGTTCACCTGAGAGGGAGGGGCAGCTAGTGCTTGCTGTGCACAGGTAGGAAGCAGGGTGGGGAAACCTAAGCTAAGTGAGGGGAAGATGAGGGATTTCTGAGGATGTGAATTAATTGGCCAGGTGTCATCTAACTGAGGAGCAGGAGAGATAAGGGCAAACCCCACCGGATTTGACCTAGGAATCAAAAGGATTCTCTCAAGAGAAATCTCAGACAGCTTCATAACAGACTTAAGAGACTTTTAATGGTGTCTTTTTAAGAGGGCCAAGAAGTAGAGGTTTCTTACATGTCTGCTGCCCTTTGCCTCTGTAGGAGATTTTCATGCAGTAATTGGACTGTCCTGCCTGACTTGTCAGCCACATAGCTAATTCTGTATATTTGCTACCGACTAACTTAATGTGATTTGTCATTTGTATTTACTTCAACAAAAATGTTTTGTTTGGTTATGCTGGGTACTGAACTCAGAGCCTTGCATTCTACCAGTGAGCTACACCTCAGCCCCTTCAGCAGATATACTAAATATTTAACTTTTCAACTTCTTCGAGTTAGTTTGGGCCCTGTTTTGCTCTCCTGAACTCTAGTGAAATGACTCTCCAAAGAGCGATCTCATTGCTTCCCCCAAATATTTATAGTACAGGTGCCACTTCTGTGACTCTACTTGAACTTCATTTACTCTAGATATTTCCCTCGTGGTGGTAGGTTCTGTGTAATGTGCCTTTTGGCCTCATGACATCTGGTAGCACTGTAGGACACCTACTGAATGTATTGGGAGGAATAAAGAAGAATGTAAAGAGTTTTAGTCTTAATAAAGTTTTAACTTAGAAATTTCTTAATATACTGTAAGATTTAAAAGTTAACAGTAGATGCTAGGCATGGTGATTCCAGCACTGAGAGACTGAGACCAGAGTATCAAGGTAAATTCAAGACCAGCCTGAAGTACATAGCAAGACCATGTCAAAAAAAAAAAAAAAAAAAAAGCTGGAATAACAACCTGAATGAATCTGAAAATAGACTTTCAGACCTAGAAGACAAGATTGCAGCTAGTGAACAAGAAAGGAATGATCTTTTAAAAAATAACAAGGAATCAGGCAATAACAAATCAACAGTTGCAAGATGATGCAAGGAAAAATTATATAAGATTGATAGGTGTAAATGAAAAATAAGGTGACAACAAAAATGATACCAAAAGATTATTTGCAGAAATAATAGCAGAAGGGGCTGGGAATTTAGCTCAGGGGCATAAGCACCTGCCTGGCAGACGGCAAGTCATGGGTTCAATCCCCAGTACCAAATAAATTAAAATAAAATAAAATAAAAATAATAGCAGAAAATTGCCAAACACAGTAAAGAAAACTTACATATATGTAAGTTAAACATGTAGAACACCAATTAGCCATAACCAAAATAAATCTATACTCAGACATATAACAATCAACATCCCAGAAATTCAACATAAGAACAGAATATTAAAAGTTGTTAGGGAAAAGAGACAGATTACCTATAAAGCAAAGCCCATCAGAATCACAACAGACTTCTCCACACACAGAATGAAGTCAAGAAGAGCATAGAGCAAAGTATTTCAAATCCTAAAGGAAAATGACTTTCAACCCAGATTGATGTGCCCTGCAAAACTGTCCTGCAAAATGGATGGAGAAATAAGATACTTCCATGACAAAGAACAGATGAGGAACTTCATGACCACCAAATCAACCCTGCAAAGAATACTGAAAAATATTCTGGATAGACAACTCCAAGAACAACAACAGAGAAAAGCCACTAATCAGGGAAGACAAAGAGATTGGAAAGGTAAAGATACAACAGCAGAAAGATAACATGACAAAAATGAGCCCATATATATCAGTTATAAGCATTAAGGTAAATGGCCTCAATTCACCAATTAAAAGAAACAGACTGGCAGAATGGATCAAGGAACAACATCCAACATATGCTGCATACAAGAAACCCACCTAACCCAAAAGGAAACTCATAGGCTGAAAGTCAAAGGATGGAAAACAATACTTCACACAACAGGAACCCAAATAAAGCAGGGGTGGCTGTCCTGTTTGCATACAATGTGAACTTCAAACCAAGAATGATACAAAGAGATAAAAGAGATCACTACATACTAGTTAGAGGAAAACTTCAAGAGGTAGAGATAACAGTCCTAAATATATACGGGCCAAATATGGAAGCAGTTTGAGAAATGCAAATTAAAACAACACTGAGATTTCATCTCACCCTGGAAAGAATGGCTGCCATCAAGAAATCAAATGATAACAAATGTTGGTGAAGCTGCAGGGAAAAAGAAACACTTCTCCACTGTTAGTGTGAATGTAGACTGGTGCAACCACTATGGAAATCAGTATGGAGATTCTTCAACAAACTAAGATTGGAAGTTCCATTCAATCCAGCTATTCCCCTCCTGAGTATTTTCCCAGAAATTTCCAAAAGGTCATGTCACAGTGATATATGTGCACCCATGTTTATAACACAATGAGTTGTAATGGTTTATTGCAGCACAATTTGTAATAGCTGAATCTTGGAAATAACCAAAATGTCCATCAAGCACAGGGAGGATGAAAAAAATGCAGTACTTTTATACAATGAAATATTACTTAGCTATAAAAAAGGATGATCTTGAGGTCTTTATAGGTAAATGGATGCAAGTTGAGACTATCCTCATAAGTTAAATAAGATTCACATTAGTAAATATCACATTGCCTCTCTAGTGTAAAAAATAATAAAAACTGAAAGTAATAAGATTCAAAATTTATAATAGATATTATAAAAATGAAAGGGAAGGAAAGCATTCTACAGGATTTAACTGTATGTATAAGTATGTAAGATAGATAATCATATTACTAATTTTTTATAGAATCACTACACAGAATGGTTTGCACTGTCAATGTTTGAGAGTCTATCAACTTTTTATTCTTTAATTTTGTAACTTGAACAACCATTTCTAAGTTGACAATATGTAACATATCAACTAGTGAGTTTTAGTGTTAATTTTTGTAATTCTTTATTACTCTACCTTTTTTCTATTTTTTTCTTTCTTTAAATAAATTTTAAAAACCAAATATGGGAGCACCCAGGTATGTTAAACAAATATTAATAGAAATGAAAAATCAAATAAGCAATAGCACAATTATAACAGGAGACCTTAACACCACTTTGACATAAAGAGAAGGATCAACTAGACAGAAAGTCTATTCTATTAATGAATTGCATGAATTCAAATTCATGCAATAAGGAAAGAAAAGGGTGAAATCACTACAGACTCTGTGGATACATGGAGGATAATCAATACCTACTTCAAAAACCTTTACTCTCATAGGTTTGATAATGCTTAAGAAATGGACAGATTCCTAGAAACATGAATAACCAAAGCTGAACCAAGAAAATATAAAAATGTTGAATAACCCAATTTCAATTCATGAAATTGAAAATGTAATTAGAACCTTGCCAACAAAGAAAAGCCCAGGTCCTGATGGATTCATTGCTGAATTCTACAAGAAATTCAAGGAAGCCTTAATGTGAACATTCCTCAAAATCTTCAATGAAATTGAAAGGGAAGCACTTTTCCCTAACTCATTCCTGGAAGCAAGTATTACACTAATACCAATACTAGAGAAAGTCCCAACCAAAAAAGAGAACTACAGGTCAATCTCCCTAATGAACATAGATGCAAAAATCCTCAATAAAATACTGCAAATGGAATGCTGCAAGTCATCAAGAAGATCATACACCATGACCAAGTGAGATTCATTCCAAGAATGCAGGAATGGTTTAACATACACAAATCAATAAGTGTGATACATCATATTGATACAGCAAAGATAACAATCACATGATCATCTCAATAATAGCAGAAAAAGCTTTTGATAAAATCCAACAATCATTAATGATAAGAACCATATAGAAAATTAGAATACATGGTGTGTACCTCAATCTAATAAAAACCATCTATGACAAATCAAAAGCCAGCATAATATTAAATGGTCAAAAACTGAAAGCTTTTATGCTAAAATCAGGAATAAGACAAGGCTATCCACTATCACCACTCCTATTCAATGTAGTTCTGGAAATATTAGCCAGAGCAATTAGACAAAAGAGAGAAATAAAAGGAGTAAGCATAGGAAAAGAAAAAGTTAAATTATCATTATTTGCAGATGAAATGATACTCTACATAGAAGACCTTCAAAATTCTATTGAAAGACATCTAAGTATAATAACTAAATTCAGCAGTGTAGCTGGATACCAACTCAACTCTCAGAAATCAATAGCATTCCTATACACTAGCAACAAATTCACTGAAAGGGAAATAAGAGAAGTCACACCCTTAACAATAGCATCCAAAGAAATGAAATACTTAGGAATCTATCTAACAAAAAAAGTAAAAGATCTATTCAGGGAAAATTATAATACCCTGATAGAAAAAATTGAAGAAGACCTCAGAAAATGGAAAGACATTCCTTGCTCGTGGACAGGAAGACCAAACTTTGTGAAAATGGCCATTCTCCCAAAATCATTATACAGATTTAATGCAATCCCAATCAAAATACCACTAGCATACCTCATAGATCTAGAGAAATCATCCCTAAAATTCATCTGGAACCAGAAGAGACCTAGAGTATCAAAGGCAAGTCTGGGCAACAAAGGCAAGGCAGGAGGCATCATAATCCCTGATTTGCAATTATACTACAAAGCTACTGTGGTAAAACCAGCATGGTACTGGAATAAAAACAGACCTGAAGATCAATGGAATAGGTTAGAAGATACAACCACAACTACAAACACACTCAGCTACCTTATCTTTGACAAAGGATCCAAACATGTTCACTAGAAGAAAGATAGCCTCTTTAACAAGTAGTGCTGGAAAAACTGGCTTTCCATACGCCAAAAACTAAAACTAGATGCATGTCTATCACCATACACTTAATTAAAGTCAAAATGGATCAAATATTGAAATATAAAAACAGAAACACTAAATCTTCTGGAAGAAAAAGTAGGCAGAGGCAAAGGGTTGGCAGAGAACATGAACAAAAATAAAACTACAGAGGAAATATGTCCCAGAATCAATAACTAGAATCTATCTTATTAAAAAGTTTTTGCATGTCAAAAGAAATCTCCAACAGAGTGAAAAGAAAACTCACAAACTGGGAAGAAAATCTTAGCCAACTGTCCCTCTGACAAAGGGCTTCTAACTAAAACATATAAAGAATTTTTTAAAAATCAGGCCCCCAAAATCAAAGGCCCAATCCAAAAATGGGCATTTGAGATGAATACACACTTCTCAGATGAAGAAATACAAATGGCAAATAAGTACATGATAAAATGTATACCATTGGCCATTAGAGAAATGCAAATTAAAACAACGCTGAGATTCTATCTCACTCCAGAAAGAATAGCCAGAAATAAGAAAACCACCAGTAATAAATGCTGGAGAAGGTGTGGGGGAAAAAGGAACATTTCTGCACTGTTGGTGGTAGTATACACTGGTGCAACCACTGTGTAAATCAGTGTGCAGGTTCCTCAAAAATCTGAGATTGGAAGTCCCATTTTTTCCAGCTATACCACTTCTAAGCATATTCCTAAAAGAACTGAAAACTTCATACCATAATGATTTATGTGAACCCATGTTTATAACAGCACCATTTGTAATAGTTAAATCCTGGAAACAACACAAATGCCCATCAACTGAAGACTGTATAAAAAGGATGTGTATTTATATACAATGGAATACTGTTCAGCCATAAAGAGAAACCAATTTGAGGCTTTTATAGGTAAATGGACGCTACTTGTGACCATACTCAAAAGTGAAATAAATCAAACTCAAATGTGTAAATACCATATTGTCTCCCTAGTGTATGAAACTGAAAGAGTAAATAAAATACAAAATCTTCAATAAATACTATGAAAGAGTAAGAAACTGCTCAAAGAGGAAAGAATAACTCATACAAGGAAAAGGAGAAAAGAGGGAAGAGAGACAAAGTAATATATAAATTTGTATGCATACATGTAAGATTACGAAGATGATTATATTACTAGTTCTATTAGTTCTTGGAACAAAGCAGATAGCATCCATAGGATTAGATCAATTTTGCATGACTATGTCTAGTAATTCAAATAATACTTATGAAGATAACTATGCAAAATAACAAAATTGTTCTGTTTTGTTTTGAAAGCCTACATTGTTATTGTCTTGGGCTCTTAGTTATAACTATTTGTTGTTTTGTTTTCCCTCTAATACAGAAAGGATGGATGTTTATGTATAGGCTTATATATGCTTAGAACTTCACCTAAAGTGTTTATGAAAATTGATTTTAGCATGTGTGATAATATGAACTACACTGAAGAAAATGAGACACTATGATAGCCATTGATGATTTCCTATCATTTTGATTCAAAAGCCAATAATGCTTCTATTCTTGGTTTTGATTTGTTTTAATTTGTTTTCAATTATTTGATTTCAATATGTTTGGAGGTACAGACAGCTATTTTGAATAAAACAAAAGACATTATGGGTAGCCATTATTGATTTCCTAGTGTCTGGTCTTGAAAGCCCTTAAGGCTCTCATTCTTCTGTTTGATTGCTTTTATACTATTTTGATGTGCATTAACTTATTGTGTGTGAAGGTATGGGAAACTATTTTGAACAAAACAAGAGATATGGTTACCACTTTTGATTTTCTGCTCTTTTTCTGAAATCCTGTATTATTTGCATTGTTTTACTCTGTTTTGCTTTGTTCTGTTTTGTTTTGTTTTGTTTTGGTATGCTTTGTTTTATTTTCTTTAAAATAAAAAATAAGAAATGCAAGAGACAAAAACAAAATGTATAGATTATCAGAAGGGAAACAAGATAGATAAAATTAGAAGAGTTATAATTTAAAAGAATAGTACAAGATATCCAGTAGACAATGCATATACCCTCCAAGAAGAAAGTCTTTAGACCATAAACTTATTTTCAAACATAACTGAGGACTTCTCTGCTTATTGTAGGATAAAGCATCTTGTGTTCAATCAGCATTTCTTCTGGTAAATCAGGAAAATTCATGTAAGTACAAAAATAACTTATTTAAAGGCTTTAGATCCCTCTGAAGAAATGAAAATTAGAAAATCCAGGAGTCTAAAGTAGAAAGACCTGTGGAGAAGTTAACAAATAAAAACTTTAAAATAATTCTAATAAGTATGCAACTATCATGCTAAACCCCATTAATACGGTCCATGTATGCACAATACTAAAAAATAAAACATTTAAAAGGAAACATAGATATCCCCAAATATGACCTCAAAGGTCATACTTGTCATAAACAGTGTTAGAATCTGGAATGTGAAGAGAAGCCATATAAATATGTGCAAGATGAGAAGGTCTTGATTCACCTGCAAAGCTCTTGGAAGCACAAAAGGACACACAACATAGAGAAATCCTAGAATGAAAGCAATGTGAGAGAAGCTTTCCTTGTTCTATTTTCCATCAAAAATATGAAAGAATTCATGCTGGAGACAAATTCTATGGATGAAAGAAGCATGGGAAAACTTTTCTTGATTTAATCTTTGAAGACATAAACAAGATCACACTGGAGAAAATCTAATGATCATAAGGTGGGAAAGCCTACAGCTGTTTGTGTTCCAAGACAAGAGTGGACTGACATGGAACAAAGCTCTGTGGGTATAAGCTATGTGATGCAACCTTCATTTACCTAGTTCACATCAAAACTGTAAAAGAATTCACAGTGGTGAGAAAACATATAGAGTAAGTGTAAAAGTTAAACAGGACTGTCACCTTGATTGGATTGAGGGTTACCTCAGAGATTAATAAAATATACTTCTGAGAGCATCTGAGTAGATCATACAGCTGTGATCTTAGATACCATATCTGGTTCATTTTTCCTGGTGCTTTTCTCCTTGCTCCATTTCCTGGCTAACACGAAGTGAGCAGTTTTGCTCTATGAGGCCCTCACCTCATGATGCTTTTGTTTGTG
Organism: Dolichotis patagonum; assembly: GCA_004027295.1. Classification (NCBI taxonomy): domain Eukaryota; kingdom Metazoa; phylum Chordata; class Mammalia; order Rodentia; family Caviidae; genus Dolichotis; species Dolichotis patagonum. Next base: position 13,444 of record PVJX010022180.1, on the reverse strand, counting down.
ATTCAGCCAACCATGGACTGAACTGTCTGAAACCATGAGCCTAATTAAACCACTCCTCCATAGTTGTGGGTATCACATATTTCATGCCAGAAATAGAAAAGCTAATACGGTAAGTGATGCAAGAAATTCATTGTCTATTCTAGTAACTTTCAAAAACATGAAAGGACTCATGAAAGAAAAACCTATAGATGCCACCAATATGAGAAAGATTTCTTATATTTCTGTAAATTTCAATTACTTGAAAGGATTCAAAGTGGAGACAATCCCTAAGGAATGCGGGGAGATGTCATTATCACCAGAATTTTTAATCAATCATAAAAATATATAATGGAGAGAATACATATCAATGAAAATCATATGGAAATACCTCTAACCACTTCAATTCACTTCATGAATATAAAATAATGCAGTGCAGAAAGAAACCTTAAGTAAAAGAGGTGCATAATAGTTTTCTGTTGATGCACATGTAAGAATGCACAATGGATGAAAACCTTGTAAATGTGAAAAACAGTAGACAATTTTCTGTTGAAAACTTCAAAATCCTGTGAAAATTCAGTAAAATCCTAAAAGCATAAATGACAGAAAGATCTTTATACAAAGTAATTTGTTAGAAAGCTCTGGAAAATACATAATGTAACAGGAATGTTCTAGAAATTGTACATTTCATGTGTTTAACAGAGGCTTACTTTTAAATATCTGGACTATGCATTCAAATTTTTTACTTTTTAAAATAAAGCAACTTGATTGAACTAAAAACTTGTGTACCACAGAATTTATAAACTTAAAATACAAATGTCAATAGATTTCTAATTTTTTCTGTAAAAGTAAAATTTGAGGAGTCATTTTTTCAGCAAGATTGGTTAAGGAATATTATACTTTTAGCTTGTCTCATTAAATGAAATCAATTAACTAATCATTTTCTTCTTGCATTTGGAACTATGTTAGAGTCATTTGATTCATGGGCAAACTGAAATATCTTTGAAACTGTTTTTTTTTATTTTAAATAGGATAAAATTAAACTTCTCTTAAACATGTACAGAAATCTCATCAGAAAACATCAAAAATATAAGTATAAAACCCATATTTAAAATTTCATTTTATACAACATAAATGATAAAAATTTAACACCAAAGTTTAGAACCTGCTTACTTACTTATCAGTAAGTAAGTTCCAAAAAGTCAGGGAAGCTGATTTTTCTATTACCCATTAACCCCACTGATTGGAAAATTGTGGAAGATTAGTCTACTGGCATATTAGAAAGATTTTTTACACAGCAGAATACCACTCTGCCATAAAAAAAGCATAAAAATGAGTCATTTGTAAGAAAATGACTATCTTTTAAGATCCTAATGTTAAATGACTTAAGTCAGATGCACAAACTTAAATATCACATGAATTCTCTTAAGTAAGACAGAGAAATAGCAAAAAGAAAGGGGATAAAGAGATATAGGGGGAAAGAAGGGAGAAGAAGAAGAAAAGAAAGAATTTAAATGTGTTATGCACATGTACCAACTCCCAAATATCACTTTAATTATTATGTACTGCAAATATGTACTAATAAAAATAAGATAAAATGATAGAAGCATTGCATACCCCAAACACCCACAAAAGAAACCAAACATTGATAGCACTTCTGGACATAAGATAAACAAAATATACAATCAGAAATATAATCCAATTAGAGTGACAAAATGCATAAAACATGCTGGCAAATAACCCCAAATAAATTTACTTATGTAGGAAAATTTAACAATGCATAACTAAAAACTTAGCAAATAAGAAAACAAATCAAAAGAGGGCTTAAAAAGTTTTGTGTTGCTAGGGACTGCAGGTACTCATTCATTCCAGACAAGGGCTATGCTAATGCACCACATCTCTAGTTGCTCTTCAATTTCTGTTTTGAGATGAGTGAAGATGGATAAAAAAAGAAGATGAAAAAGATTCAATAAACTACCTATAGCAAAAGTCATCCATATATTAAAGGATTATGTACCATGATCAAGAAACCTTTATTTCTGGAATGCAAGTATGGATTGAAATGCAGAAACTGGCCCAACTGTGAAACAGCACAGTAACAGAGTGAAAGAATATGACCATGTCAACTGATGCAGGAAAAGGAGATGTCTCATGAGGAGAGGGAGTAGACATAGTGGAAACAAAGGAAAAAATTACCTCCAAGGGAAAATGCTAAAATAGTGAATAGATACAGGACTTGCAGAAGTCATTGATTATTGTAATCTATAGTAATTATCAAAAGTAATGCAAAGATAAATACTTTAAGTCAAAATGAAGAGTAAAAACAGACTCCTAAAATAATTAACTTAAAATAAAATAGAAGAGCAGAACAAAAGAGCAATAGAACAGTTGAAACAAATGAAAGACTTATAACAAGAGAGTGAAATTAAAAGGCACCTTGTTGGATGTTCATTATCACAACTCCTATTCAATATAGTTCTGGAAACATTAGCCACAGCAATTAGACAAGAGAGGGAAATAAAAGGAATAGAGATAGGAAAGAAAGAAGTTGAATTATCATTATTTGCAGATGATATGATACTTTACATAGAAGGCCCCCCCAACTCCATTCAAAGACTTCTAGATGTAATAACCAAATTTAGTAATGTAACTGGGTACAAAAGTCAACACTCAAAAATTAATAGTATTCATATACACAAACAACAAACAGAGAGAAATAAGGGAAACCACACTCTTCACAGTAGCATCCAAAAAAGTGTGATACTTATGAATTAATCTAACAAAGGAAGTAAAGATTTATACATTTTAATTGAAAATTACAGTACTCTGAAAAAAGAAATTGAAAAGGATTTCAGAAAATGGAAAGATAATCCCTGTTCATGGATAGGAAGAAAAAAACATTGTGGAAATGGCCATTCTCCCAAAATTGTTATACATATTTAATGCAATTCCAATCAAAATACCATTTGCATACCTCACAAAACTAGAGAAGTCATTCCTACAATTCATCTGAAACCAGAATAGATGTAGACTACCAAAGACAATTCTGGGCAACAAAGGCAAAGCCAGAGGCATCACAATCCCCAACTTGAAATTCTACTACAAAGATACTGTGATAAAATCAGCATGGTACTGGAATATAGGTAATGGATATGATTTGAAACCATATTCATAAGTGAAGTAACTCTAACTTACATGTGTAAATACCATAGTGCCTCCCTAGTGAAACTGAAAGAACAAATACGATTCAAACTCTACAATAAATACTGTGTAAGGGTAAGAAACTGCTCAAAGAGGAAAAGTAACTGGGGTGGGGTAAAGGAGAAAATAAAGAAGTGAAAAGGAAAGAGATATAAATTTGTATATATATACATAAGATAGTTAAGATGACTATACTACTAACTGTATTAGTTCTTGGAAAAGAACAGATAATATATGATTAGATCAATTTTGCATGTCTATATCTAGTAATCTAGGCAATCCTTTTGAAGGTAACAATATGCAGTATTACAATCTTATTAAATTTCTGTCATCTTGTTTTGAAAATCTATACTGTTATTGTTCTGTCTTTGTTGTTATTGTTTGTCTCTTTTGCTTTTTGTTTTTCTTTTCTTTGTCTTTTTTCTCTTACATAAATAAAAAAGTGCACCTTGTCAGTATGATAACAAATATAAATAGAATAAATACACTCATCAAAATAAAATTGTCACTGATGACTTTTAAAAGAGTCCAAATATATGTTGATAACAGAAGTAATATTTTAATGAAATACAGACAGTAGAAAGAAGCAAAAATTTACAAGAGGAAGACATTATATGAAGACTTTCACCTTAAGAAAGCAGATTTAGCTGCATTAGTAACAGTAAATGATTAAAGTGAACATTATTTTCGGAGACAAAAAATTTTAAAGAGTTTTGAGGAAAATGAACCATCTTAAATATGTTTGTACTAATACCAGATGTTCAAGGTATAAAGTAAAAACTTACAAAACTAAAGGAGAAAATAGACTAATTCACCTTCTAACTGGATCATCAGCATCTCTCTCACATAAAAAAATCCAGTGAAATTATGGAAGATTTGAATGTTTTGTGGTATATGCTTTCTTTTTAAAATATGTATGGCTTCTATTTTGTTTTTTAATTTGACATAGAATAATTGTATATCTTTATTAGGATATATATATATATATATATATATATATATATATATATATATGGTCATATAGTCACTGGGGAATATACATTCTTAACCAAATACAACTAGTTGGTATTTGAGAAGCACTCTATCAACCAATGTGTGCACATTATTCAAAAAGAACATTACAAAATAAAAAAATAAGATTTCTTTACTAGGCCATGGAATAATGTAGGTTTCTTCAGAAATATAGAGTGCATATATATTGTGTGTTCAGAAAAAAATGAAGAAGCCAGAAATAAAGAATAAATGTCAAAATTACCCCATCCAAGCCCTTGGAAATTAAACAGTGATCTCCTAAACAACCTATGCATCAAAAAAGAAACCATGACAGATTGACATCAACAAGATGGCAGAGTAGGAGGTCCCATACATCATCCCTCCACAAAACAATAATAGTAATAATGATAAAAATTTCACAGTTACTCACAGATTAAAAATAGCTCTGGCATGGTTCAGCACAATTAAGGAGCTGTAACAATCAGGTGAAGAAAACACCTGAGGTAGCTATATAGAAAAATTTCAACAAGGGTACCCTGCATCACTCCATACTCTAGGCCAGCACAGCTTGGTTCCTAGAGGGACCTCTCAGCCATGATTCCCACTGGGGCAAAACAAGAGGTTCCCAGTAGCTTTTGCCACTCAACACCCTGCAGTCTTCCCTGAAACTGAATCCAGCTCACACAACTGCCTGGAGCCTCTATGACACTGAACTCACTTGAACCCAGAGCCACCACAGTACACCAGCTTTACTACAGGAGTCACTTTTGTTCATCCCTGGATCAGTGTCAGTTCAACCCTGGATCAGGGAACTTCTCCATACCCAACCCCTCCACAAACTCTCACCCATCCATTTCTAGCCCTGGGATAACCACACACATGCCTGTGACTCAAATCTGAGTCTGCATCAATGCTTGTGCATCTGCTGCCCAGACCAAACACACCCTAAGTCTGCCACTGATGAAACCCTTTCCCTATTAAAGCCAGTATGTAAAGTGTGGAAGAGGCAACTGCTCCTTCAAATGTGTAGGCATCAACACAAGGATAAAAGGAACACACCCAAAGAACAATGATTTCATATCACCAATGGAATAATAAATTTCTAGTAATTGTGTTCAAAGACATAGAGATCTATGAATTGTAAGAAATTCAATATAATTTATTTAAAGAATCTCTGTAGTCTGTAATAGTAAACAAACAACTCAATGGCAAAAAACACAATGTATGAATAAAACAATAAGCTCAATGCCATTATTTAAAAAGAACCAAGGAGAAATTATTATGCTTCAAAAATTAAATGAAATGAAAAATGCAACAGAAAGCTAGAAGAACAGAGTCCATCAAACTTCAAAAAGAAGTAGTAACTTGAAGATAGGTCATTTCATATTACCTAGCCATAGCAGAAAAAGTTAAAAATGAAAAATAATAAAGAATGCCTACCAGATTTCTGGTATATCATCAAGCAAACAAAAATATGCATCATGGGTATTTTGGATACCCATGGAGAAGCAAGAGAAATGGTGCAGTAAGCTTATTCAAACAAATAATAACTAAAGTTTCCAAAACCTGAGGAAGGAAACAGGCATAGATTTAAAGATTCCAAATAGGATAAATACTGTCTATAACTGCAAGATCTTTACAAGCCTCAAGTTACTAAAAGGAAAAATATGTAATAGATGCAAAAAAGTAAAGAGAACAGTATAGATTTCATTGATCTGTTACTTATCATTTCCAAGATAAGTAACCCATAGATTATAAAACAAGTCTTAACAAATTTAAGATCAAAAACACACCCACCAACTGACAAAAGAAGACAAGGAAAGGAAGAGAGTATAAAGTAATTGATAAAGAGGAAAAACAAGAAAATGACACATGTAAGTCCTCACCTATCCATGATTACTTCAAATGTAAATGGATTAAATAATCTGATCAGAATATGTGGATTGAATGAATGGGTTAAAAAAGACAAAGTAAGATTCAGCAATATATTATCTCAAAGAGACTCTTTATATAAGGACACTCATGGACTATAACTGGAGGCTTGCAAAAAAGTACTCCATGAGAATAGTAACCAGAAAAAGAAGAGGTGATCATTGCACATTATATGAATATATTAAAGTGTCACACTGTACCACACAAATATGAAATATTGTCTTGTAAATTAAAATAATAATTGCAATTAAGAGACAATACCTGACAATCAAAAGAAGGGGTGACTGTGAAGGTAACAAAAAAACAAAGAGTAAATCAAAAACTGTCTCTGGAGAAAAACAGGATAGAAAGTCATTATATTATAATAAAACTGTTGATTCAAAAGGAAAATATAAAAAGTACAAATTTACAATTACTTAACATCAGAGAACCTAAATATGTGATGCAAATATTGACAGATCTGAAAAGTGGTGCAGTAATAGTAGGATACTTCAGTATTCCACATTCAGTAATGACATAACATGCGAGAGAAAATCAATAAACATCTGATTTGAACCACACTCAGAACAAATGAACTTGGCAGTTATAGAACATTCCATGAAACAACAAAAGGATACACATTCTCTTTAGACACACTCACATTTTCCAAGATAAGTAACTCATAGATTATAAAACAAGCCTTAACAAATTTAAGATTAAAATCATTCTGAATATGTTTTCTTACCATAATAGGGTGAAACTGGAAATGAATAATGATAAGAAAACAGGAAAACTTGTAAATCATGGACAACAAGTTGAAGAACTAGTAAGTCAAAATGAAAATCACACAGGAATTTTAAAAATATCTAGAGATAAAAAAAAACCTTATAGTAAAAAGGAAGTTTATAACAAGAAATGTCTACATTTAAAAATAAAAAATAAATAACCTCAAATAAATAACCTATGTATATAATTCAAAGAAATGGAAAAATAAGACAGACAAATTAAGGTCAAAATCAGCAGAAGGAAGAAAATAATAAAGATGAGTATAAATAAATTAAATAATAAATATAAAACAATGGAAAAGATCAATGAAATTAAAATCAGTTGCTTGAAAAGATAAATGAGAGGAAGCTGGGAAGGTGACAGATCAATAAGTAGCAAAATAAAAAGCCTCTCTGAGAGAAACAGCTCAGATGCTGGAATAAAACATCCTGGAGAAGACCAGATGGAAGGCAATAGAGCCTCTTGACCCAGGAAGAAACTAAAGGGAAAAAAAAAGGAAAGAAACAAAAGAAAAGAAAATTGTAGATGGAAGGCTGTAGCCAGACATGCTCTCACTGGAGCTGGTCCCACTGTATATGAAACACCACTGGAACCCCAAGACACACAGTCATGGTGAAGTTGGTGTTTGATAGGCCTGAGGACCTTGGCAGGAGGAAATGATCATGGAGGGGAACAGCACAGCAGAGAACAGCACTGGGCTCAGAGATCTGTACCAGCTTGCAGTGAGTGCATGGAAATCAGTCCTCCCGCAGGAGTGGGCAATTAGCTGGGCAACATTTTGGAGTCAGGTAGGATAAACCCAGAACCAGAACGGCAGCAGCTTTGGTCAGCCATTCCTAGCACAGAGCAGATTGGTGACAATTGCTTAGACTGAGTCCCACCTCCGTGCATGATCCAATAGCAAAGGATGAAGTCTCCCTGAAGCTTTACCGAACCCACCCCATCTGCGCAGCACACACTAACATGGTGAAGACTCCCAGAGCTTGACTAGCTCAAAAGGGAGGTGCCAACCTGCCTGCCACTGCTTGTACTTCAGTGGTCATCAGAAGACTGGGGAAGACAGGAACCCCTAGCCAACATGTGTCAGAGTAATCATAGCCAATACAGGAAGTGCCAGCAACCCCCACTATCCAATCATCTGGAAGAAACCAAGAATGACAACAGGAAAAAACAAAAGGAAATATCCAGCCCCCAACACAAACCCTACTGGCCCATGAGAGGTAAACACAGAAGAGTTCGGGGGTTGCATACCTGCAGGTCTGAAAAAGCAGCATCTGACATAAAGAATTATCTTCATGACATTATAAAAGAACTAAAAACAGAAATTCTAATACAACTAAAGGAAGATATAAGAAAAATAATAAAAGAAATGCTAAGTACCTCTCAAGAAGACACAGATGGAAGAATGGAGGAGCATAGAAAAAGGAGAGAAACCTTCAATGAAGAATATAAAAAAAATCTAGAATACATGAAACAGATTCAAAGAGATTACCAGGAAATTAAAAACTCCATTGAAAGCTGGCAAAATGGCTTGAAAGAAACTAAAGATAGACTATCAAATCTTGAAGATAGGTTTGCAACATGTGATCATGAAAGGAAAGATCTCTTTAAAATAACAAGGAACCAGGAAGTAACAATACAAAGGCTACAAGATGACAAGAGGAAATATAGCTTAAGAATAAAAAATGTGAATGAAGAAGCAGGGGTAAATACAAATGAGATACAAAGGTTATTTACAGAAAATAATTGTAGAAAACTTCCCAAGTATAGGAAAAAGAAATGTTGTCCAGATATACGAGGGATACAGAGCTCCAGCCAGCTATAACCAAAATAGGTCTACACCCAGTCATATAATAATCAAGATCCCAGAAATTCAACACAAGAACAGAATATTAAAAGGTGTCAGAAAAAAGCAACAGATCACCTATAAAGGAAAACCCATCAGAATCATGACTGACTTCTTGACACAAACCATCAAATCAAGAAGATCTTTGAGCAAAGTATTCCAAGCCCTGAAAGAAAATAACCTCCAACCCAGATTGATGTATCCTGCAAAAAAAAATCTCTCAAAATTAATGGAGAAATAAGATGCTTCCATGACAAAGAGGAACTGGGGGAGTTCATGACCACCAATCCAACCTTACAAAAAATACTGAAGGACATTCTAGAGAGAGAGAGAGAGAAAAGACATGGTTTCAGGAACAGTGGAAAAGGGGGCTCACTGAATGTGGCAGACAGTGGAATGAAGGGGAAAAGTAGACAACCAATGGCAGAAAAATAGCATTGCAGAGATGAGGCAGAGAAGATTGACCATAATCCCTAACATGAATGATCTCGATACACTTATAAAAAGAAACACAGACAGAGTGGATCAGGATATAGGGTCCATCAAGATGCTCTATATAAGAAATATATTTTACCTGAAAGAAGGATTATGAACTGAAAGTCAAAGATGAGAAAACAATGCTCTATGTGACAGGAACAAGAAAATAGTGGGGGTAGCTTGCCTATCAGCTGCAGATTGTTGGAAAGACATAACACTGTTATACAATGGAGAAATACTCAGCTATAAGGAAGGAAAACCTTAAGGCTCTTGGAGGTAAATGGATACAACTTGAAATCAAGCTCAAGGGTAAAAAGGTTCAGAACCACTTAGATAAATAGTGGGTTGCCTCCATAATCTAAAACTAAAGGAGTTAGTGGGATAAAAAATGTACAATGAACCCTGGGAAAGTGTCTAAATAGTGAAGGCAGAGGACATTGGTAGTCTTGTATCATAATTTGAAACCCATATTGCTTTCATCACTCTGTTTAGTTTGGTTATATTCTGCCTACTTGGTTATATTCTGCTACTAGTATAAGTATTGCCTACTTATACTAGATTTGAGGGCATATACAACTATTCCAAAGATAGCAGGAGGCTGGGCCTGCGCGCATGCCTCTGTGCCCCATGCTGCTCACAGCTGCACTATGTGGAAGAACACCAGGCTCCACCCCTGCTCAGGCCTTGGGGTCTGAGTGTGCACCTCTGCTACCCTGGCTGCTCCCACCCCATGCCACATGGAGGAAAAAAAACTTTTGCAGGGCCTGCCTTCATGCCTCCATGGCCACCACCACTGCAGGCCTGAGAAGGAGCCCACCAAGCTCCAGCCCTGCTCGCCCCACTGGGCCTATCTGAGCACCTCAGTGCCCCAGCCTGCTTCTGGCCGCTGCCACGGGGAGGAGAAACACCAAGGTCAGCACATGCTCACACTGCTGGGCATGCCTGAGTGCCTCAGTGCCTTCCCACAACTGCCACACAGAGGAAAACCACCAAGACACCCCCCCCAGCTCAGGCAGCCGACTCAGGCCTACCCACATCAGCGCTCTCCCACTGCCACCACACAGAGGATGACCGCCATGTTCCTTCCCAGCCCAGGCCGCTGAGTCATGCCTGTGACGCATCATGCACCTCCCTTGTGCTGAACCAGAGGACTGCCATACACACCCTGGCTCAACCCGCTGCCCTCAGCCACCCTCCCCATCTCTTAAACCAAGCACCACTGTGGATGTTTGGCTCCCACTCTCCATCCCAGAACCTTGAACTGTGCTGGACTGGCAGTGCTGGTTTGACAGGAGACTTGATGGCCACTCACCCAGACAGAGGACCCTGGAAGGTTCCAATCACTATATACCTAGCAATCAGGCAAGCATCAACCTCACAGCAGGACCCTGGGACATACACTGCAAACAATTGTGACTATTGTGATTAAATAACCATATATTGGTCCAGAAGTTGAAAATGACAAGACAAAAACCCAAAATGCAATCTCAAGAATCTAGTCTATCAGGTGCAAGAACAGGTGACAGTGAAATGGAGGATTTTGAATGTCATACAAAAGAAATCTATGAAAAGATAGCAAATGAAGTAAAAAAAAATCCGTGAGGCTATAGAGGAAATCAAATTAGAAGTAATGTCTTACATAAAAACAGAAATAACAACCTTAGTAAAGGATGTGCTCAACATAGCTAGGGAAGAAATATATTTTAAAAAATATAGGAGCATGGGAAATTGATTGAAACTTTGAATGAACAATGTAGAAAACAAGCAGAATCTATGAGACAAATTCAAAGACATATCCAAGAAACAAAAATTTCTATTGAAAGTTAGCAAAACCATGTAAATGAAGCTGAGGATAGAATTCTGGACCTTGAGGACAGGATCACAGATAGTGATCATGAAAGGGTAGAACTTATAAAAACAACAAAGCAGCATGAAATGACAATCCAGCAGCTTCAAGATGATGCCAAGAGCAATAATATAAAATGAATGGGCATCAGTGAAGATGCAGGAGACAATGCAAATGACATAACTAAAATATTCACAGAAGTAACAGCAGGAAATTTTCCAAACATGTGGAAAAAATCTGATATGCAGATAATTAAGGCATAATGAATATCAAACAGTCACAAACAACATAAATCTACACCAAGACATATAATAATTAAAATCTCAGACACACAGCATAAACACAGAATACTAAAAGCTGTTAGGGAAAAGACACAAGTCTTTGAGGAAAGCCCAATAGAATCACAGCAGACTTTTCAGCACAAACGCTCAAGTCAAGATCAGCTTGGAGTGAGATATTTCGAGCCCTGAAAGAAAACAACTTGCAATCCAACTGATGTAACCAGCAAAACTTACATTCAAATTTAATAGAGAAACAAGATACTTCCATGACAAAGAACAGCTGGTGAAATTCATGTCCACCAAACCAACCTTACAAAGAGTGCTGAAAGACATGCTAGATAGAGATAAAAATGACCACAATCTCCAGAACAACAACAGAAAGGAACCACCAGCCTGGACAAGAAAGTAAACAAGGGAGAAAAGCAAGAAACTAACAATAGGAACGCAACATGGCAAAGTCAAGCCAGTACATATCAGTGATATACATAAACGTAAATGAGCTCAATTCACCTGTCAAAAAAACAGGTTGATGGAATGGATCAAGAAACAAGACACCACAATATGCTGCATACAAGAAACACACCTGACTCAAAAAGAAACTCATAGACTAAAAGCCAAAGGATGGAAAACACTATTCCATGCAACAGGAACCCAGCAAAAAGCAGGGGTAGCTATTCTGTTTTCAGATAAAGTGAACTTCAAACCTAAAATGATTAAAAGAGTAAAAGAGGGCCACTACATACTTGTAAGTGGAAAACTACAACAGGAAGAACTAACAATTTTAAATATATATGCACCAAATATAGGAGCACCAAACTGTATAACACAAACACTAATGGACATGGAAAACCAAGTACATAAGAACACTACTGTAATAGGAGACATTAACACCTCACTGTCACAAAGAGATAAATCAACTAGACAAAAAATCAGCAAAGAAATAATAGAATGGAATGACACCTGTGAACAAATTTACTTAGTGGATGTTTACAAAGTGTTCCAACCAACCACATCAGAATATGCATTCTTCTCAGCTGCACATGGGACATTCTCCAAAATAGACCATATATTAATGCATAAAGCATCCTAAAGTAAATGCAAAGGGAGTGAAATTATTCCATGCATAATATCTGATCATAGTGCACTAAAATTGGAAGTCAATGGCAAAAAGCTGCAAAACCTGCATAAATAAATGCAAATTAAATAACAACCTTCTTAACAATCAGTGGATTTTTTTAAATTTTTTATTTGAAAGAGAATAAAACAAAAGAGGGCAGTACAGAGCAGATCAGAACAGGACAACATAGGCAACACAGTACTTTACATTAAGACAACTGGACATCAATAGTAGCTAACACCATATCTCTTACTCTGCTATAGTTGAGCATAGTTTCAAATACAATAATATCAAACATACCACAATAGTATAAAGCCATGCATACAGTGAAAGAATTACAGGGCTTTCTGAACCGAATAACAGAAAATGATCAATGGGTACTATAATATCTCATTTTTGATAAAAAATAATTTTGTTTGAACTATCATACATATTCAAATTCCAATAAGACACAATGTGATAGAACCAACAGTAGTAGAACAAAAAAACTATGGTAGGACTTCTAAGAAGGATGATATTAAATCAGCAATAGCTGTCATAATGTTTTCTTCAAAACAGCTGTTCATACCATCACGTATGATATAGTCAAACAAAACAGGATAAAACCATTCCAAATGATGATTGAAAAGTGTGAAAGACTTCAAAGCTATGAGATGGGGACTCATGCTTACCATAAAGTCTTATATACTCTTATCAAATCTCATACTAGGGATACTATATGGTATTTACCCTTGTGAGTTTGGTTTATTTCACTTAAGAGAATAGTATCAAGTCGTGTCCATTTATTTATAAATATCTCAATGTGATCATCCTTTATAGCTGAGTAGTACTCCATTGTATAAAAATGCCACAACTTTTTTATCCATTCCTCAGTTGATGGGCACTTAGGTTGTTTCCAAGATCTGGCTATTACAAATTGTGCTGCTATGAACATGGGTGCACATATATCACTGTGGTATGATGTTTTCAGTTCTTCTGGGAATATGCCTAGAAGTGGAATAGCTGGGTCA
>PVJX010022179.1:0-30925 GCA_004027295.1 Dolichotis patagonum | reverse complement strand
CTGAGACCATTTTCTTAAGCGAAATAAACTATATCTATTATAACTTTAAATGGCCTAGCCAAACTGATACAAAAATTGGTTATCATGCATCCAAACATTGCAAATTTGACACTATTAACACATTTCTTTAAATCATAATTAACACCCAAATAACGACATCTAGGTTATGATTCTCTCTGACAACATACAAATATTTATTGAATAGAAATAAAAACACAGTAACCCCATCCATAGAAAGAAAGTGAGGTCTTGAATGATGTTTAATCTTTTCTTTGATTCAATAATTTTTAAAGCCTGTACTTAAGCAACATAATTTAAAAATAATAAAATACATGATAAAATATTAATGAATTTTTTATTACATGCTAAGAGAATATGAAAGAGAAAAAAGGAAAGATACTGTTCATCTTTATTTTCTATGTGTATATTTCCAAGTATATTAACAAAATAAGAAGGAAATGCAATGCTGATCTCATATTATCTATACTGTTTCTCATTTCTGTAGCTTGTCACACAGTATCATCTGGTATTTATAACTATTTTCATCCATTGTATGTTCTGAATTCCTTTTGCCTTCAGTGAGTACCTCAGTGGATCATGAATCTTTGCCTGATTAAATAAAGTCTGAGATGCATGGCAGGAGTACTTACATGGGATACTAGTGGAAGATAGTTGTAAATACGAAGATATATTTTAAATTAATTATTATCACTTAATAATTCATTATGTACTATTATTGATTAATCAGGACATTACTGTAGTGAGAGTTCATATTAAAGGTTCTGAGAGGTAGTTGGATTGTGGTATTTTTCTTTCTCTTGTTTTGTAGTCAATATCAAAATATGTTGAACATATCTTATAGTAATTTATATGATGGGATTCCTAACTCTTTAGGAACATCTTGAAACACAAGTATTTTTGGAACCCCAAGACACTCTTCTTTTTACTTTTCAGCTATAGCTGGTACATTCTAAGAGACTTTCCCATTTATTTTATGTTTTCATTGTTTGAAATACTCTTATTCTATCTTCTCTTTACACCACAAATTCATTTTTACTTTTGTTATTAGTACATGTTTATAATTCATGAGTTTAAGTCATCTTTATAAGCAGTCACAACTTGATTTTGTAAATCTAATTTTTCATTCCTTTCCTCTTTCTTCTTGTCCTCTTCCAGTTCACTTATCTTCTTTTTTGCACATGATAATATTATTTGTCTTATCTAATGTTATGGCATAATGTACATATATTAATTAGGGTTATTTGTTTCCTGAGCATGGCTTATCTTTATTCCTCTCATTTCCCCTTTCCCTCCTACTTACTCATCCACATTGTTTCTTATTGCAACAGATCTAACCTCTTGTACATTTGTATCCATATTTTATCATTTTCTTTGTACTTTCCCTCAATCAAATGAGGGATAAAATATGGTATTTAAGCTTGTATGTCTGTTATATTTCACCTAACATATTTACCAGATGCAGACATTTTCCTATGTAGGTCCCAAAAGTGTCAATCTTTATAGTCGAGCAGTGTTTCATTACATATAACTGCAACATTTTCTTTATCTAATCTTCTGTTGATGGGTATAAGGTTTGCTTCTAAGATTTAACGATTATGAATTTTGCTGCTATAAACATCAGTATGCAAGTTTCACTATATTATGATGACAAGTTCTTTGTGGAAGATGTCTAGCAGGAGGATATCTGGGTCAAATGGAATTTCTAATTTCAGATTTTTGTGAAATCTCCATACTGACTCCATAATGGTTGCACTAGTTTGCATTCCTACCAAGAGTGTAGGATGATTTTTTTTTCTGTACACCCATGCCAGCATTTTTTATGCTTTGATTTCCAAATGACAGCCATTCTTCCCAGAGTGAGACAAAATCCTAGCATTGTTTTAATTTGTGTTTTTCTACTGCCAGAAATGATGAACAGTTTTTCTTATATTTGCTGACAATTTGTATTTTTTCCCTTTCTGAAATGTCTGTTCATTTCTCCAGTCCATTTTTTACTGGGTCTTTAATTTTAGATAATTTATTTTTTTCATATTTTTATATTTTGGGTATTAGTCCTTTGTCTGATTAGTAGCTGGCAAAATGATTTCTCCCATTCTTTACACAATCCCTTCACTCTACTGATTGATTCTTTCGCTGTACAGAAGCTTTTTAGCCTTATATGATCTCATTTGTTGATTCTTGCTAAAATTTTCTGAGTGACTGAGGTTGTGTTTAGAATATCCTTGCCTACACCTGTGTCATTGTTTTGCAAATTTTACCTTTTAGGAGTTTTAATGTTTCTGTCTTTATGTTTAGATGTTTGGTCCATTGTTATTTCAATTTGTACACGGTGAGGAATAAGGGTCCAGATTCATTCTTCTACAAACAGATAACCAGTTTTCATAGTACCACATGTTTGATGGGTGATCTTTCCTCCAACAAATGTTTTTGGACACTTTGTTAAAGATGGAATAGGTGAATATGTCTTGGGAGGTACAAATCTAATATATTTGTATTGTCAGATATTATGCCTTCTAGATACTTTAGTGGAAACTGAATCAAAATTTCATTTTTTAATGAATAAATGACTGAGGTTAAGGAAGTGATATATCTGATTAATAATTTGTCTTAAAAGATGGTTAAAATCTAAGCCTAGTACTAGAGCAAACACAATTCTTTGCAAAAGAAATTGACTGAATGAAAGTAGCCTTGAAAGGAAAGTGGTTGGTTGAAGAAGTCATCAAATATGTGAGAAGAAAATCTGTATATGATTACAAGCTAAGCTACACAGTTCTCCCAATATATTTTTGGCAGTTTTTTTCAATGTGGCACTTATTTTGTCCTGAAGTAAAAATATGTATGTTTCATAATAATAAGATGTATTTTAATCAAGAAATGCTATTACATTGCATTCTAGCTTGGATAGTATGATTATGACATGCCACGATGAAGATGCTTTTTCTGATCATGTCTATTTGTGGTCCTAATGGTCTCCTTTACGTGAATATCAATATCTTCCCTAAAATTATGGAAGTTTTCAGATATTATTTCATTGAATATATGTTATGTCTTCCTCCTTTTTCTCACCTTCGGATATCAATTTATATTGTTGAAAAATTGCTTAATGGTGATTGAAAAGTCTCTAAGCATTTTTCCTTTATTCCTTCTCCTCTTCCTCTTCCTTCATCACTCCTTGTTCCTCATTTTTTCTGAGTATGTATATTAAACACCTGTTTGCAAGCTTTCAGATGTTGTTTCACCTAACTTAGTCTGTTGTTAAGGTTTTAACTGCATTTTAAAATCTCATTTACTGAATTCTTATTTTCCAAGATTTTTCTTGTATTCATCTTCAATGTTTATCTCTTTGCAAAATTTCTTATTTATATCATGAAATATTTTCCTAATTTCAGTGAATTATCTGAGTTCTTTGAAATTTAATTCAGATCCGTTTAATAATCCTTTTGAACTATCAGGAATATTGTCAATATCCTTTTCCTTCATGCAAGTTGCTAGAGAGTTATTGTGTTCCTCTGGAACTCCGTCTTACCTTTGGTTTTATATTTGTTGTGACACTATTAAGATTTATTTATGTGTTGTATTTGTTATCCCTACAGCTTTTATATGGTGGCTTTCCAAAATAAGTGGCTTTCAACCACTTAAGTGTCTTAGGTGTCACTTTAGTAAGCAACATTAGATTTGGTTTCAGCATACTCTAGAAGCACAGGCAAGTGTAGTGCACCCAGTGTTATGTGTAGAATACCCACTTTGTGGTCACTTCTTCTATGGATATAATAATGCCAGAAAGAAAGCACAGTACATATTTTTCAGCAATGGTAGGAAGAATTAGATACAGTGACTACTCCATGGTGTCTTGCCTCATGGATGTTTGTTTCTCAGGATGATTTAGAAGGTAGCTTGTACCAATTGGAGCAGACACTTGACAAAGTGAATTGTGAGGAGGATAGTTGGTGGCTTGAAATGACTAGATTCCTTCAGGTCCAGTAGAGGAAGATGTTATTGGCAGACCATAGTGAAGTTTCTTTCCCTTTGCAATACGTTATCTGTACTGAAACAGTCTTGAATGTAGAAAGAGAAACTGTAATCCCATCATTTCTGTAGCAAAAGTTCAGTATAGATGTCAGAAAGTTCCTCAAACTGGACTTCAAGCCTTTCCTTTGTGTTTATAGATTTCCTGGTTTCTGTTCTGAAGATACCAGTGTCCACAAGAATGAGTCCCACTAGAACTCTCTCATTCACCCTCTCCCCTGCAGTGTGGACTTCTGAGTGGTTAACTCTGATGAGAATAGTCAGGGAGTTTTATGCCTCTCTATAGGCTATTAGCTCGGAATCAGTGTCTTGCTGTTTTTTTTTTTTCCTTGTTGAGTTACAGTGCCAATCTTGCAGGGTAGTTCTTTGAAGGAGAAGAAGCAAGTATTAGACCCCTCTACTCAATATTTTTTTCTGCCCTCCCCAAAATGCTTGTTTTTAAAACAGATTTTATTATATAGGTCATGTGTGGTTTTCATTCATAAAAGTTTGTAAACTTAATTTTATATAGAATTAAAATTTTTCTCATATTTTGAGAATAGTCCAATAAATTGAACAAAAAATGAAAATAATCAACTGGTAAAAGGAATAGAATTATTGATGGAAGTATTAGGGCATCTAAAACTAGATTGGTTATTTGTGCTGTATATGTTGTGTAGATAATTGCATTTTAAAAAGGAGCAGGAGGTTGAGGAGGGAGGATAGTAAATTTTAGTCCAACCTAGTTTATTTTTTAAGCATTCATCTCAATACTTCACTTAAAAAAGAGTCAGGAATCTAGCCTATTGCCAAAACCTTGGGCTTAATGACCACAGTCACCCACACAAAATTTTTTTGAATGCGTCAATAGACACTTTTATCATATTAAGAAATTTGAATATTTTGTCTTTATAGTTCTATATCCACAATATAAAAATTCAGATTAAAATAAATTCAATAGTTTTGCCTGATATTTTGCATTGCACAGACAGTTTTATTTAAAATATTTTCATTATGATGTACACAACAAATCTTGCAATCTCAAATTACTGGTTACCTTTTACTACTTATTCTTAAGGAATGGGTATTAATTTAGAAGTGCTATCTAATATTGTTGTAGTCAGGGGTTGTACAGAGAACAATTAGAATCAGGACATGGAATTTATAATATTTTATGGTGGTCACCCAGAGTTAACATAAGAAAATGCAGGAAATCTTAGATATTCACAACACCAAAGACATAGGATATTTAGCCAAAGGCCTATATCCCACAGCAATGTCCCAGATGAGTCCAGATAAAGACCCAGAGCTCATGACAATGCCTCCCATGACTCCAACTGGAAGTCTAGAGCCCACAAGAAGGACTCACGCCAGTCTGTTTTATGGATCCATGGCGGGAAGGCACAAAGGTCTGTGGTGGAAACTAGGAAGTCTATGCCAGTGGGGTGAAGGAGCTGTGCTAATAGGTTCAGGTTTCTATGCTGGAGCCGAGAAGTCACACTCACAACAAACACCAGGGCTGTCCTGAAAAGCACCACAGCCATCCTCAGAGACATGGAGGCCCGAGCTCCTTCTCTGACAAGCATAGTAGAGTACATGCCAGGAAGCCAGCTTGACGAGTCCATCCTGGAGACCAAGCAACACAAGTCTTCCCCTCCAGAGCCAGGAACCAATGCTCGGTGTGAGGACTAGAGCTTCTCCAGGAGAACCTACCGGCTCAAACAGCAAGGAGAACCCACAATACCTCAACGTCTCAACGCCATAACGCTTTAACATTCTCAATGCTCTCTCTCCACATCTCCATTTATGCTGGCAACTTTCCTCAGGTGAAACATCCATGCTCAGCAGCATGGAGATGTAATCCAGCTGGCGTTACATTGACCACCAGCTCTCAATCCATACCAAATATGTTAATGAATTAGTTAAGTGTTACAGTACTCTAGTGACTGATTGAATAGAAACAGTGATCTCCCTCCAAGTTTCAAGTAATTCATTTCACTTTCTACTTCTAAAAATTACTGACCTTGTAGAAAAATCATGGTTAGTGACCACGGAGATACTTATTTGATCACAAAACAAACAGTAACTTGGTTGTATTACAAAGGAAAAACTTTCTAAAAGAAAAAAAATCTTGTTAAATTAAAATAATTTTGCTAGTTCTTTTTACTTCTTCTGATCAATTTGGTGACACTGGGCTTCGGGAAGTAGATTTAAAATGACATCTCAGGTGTTATCCAGCATCATTTTATGTCTACTTTTATCTGTCTTCACTTGAATAGTAAAGGTTCCCTGTAGTTAGGTAAACAGGGATGTGTTGAAGATACTAAAACTTATATCTTTAAATTGTGATAAAAAATAAAGGTAAGGTGATTGTTATTTTTTTCAACTGCCTAAATGAGACATTAGGCAGACAGATGTTAAAAAAATCTGAAGATTTATTCTGTGTTTTGTAAATTTAATACCCATAATTGACCTATGTACAAATTTTATTTATTCATAAAAGTAAGTAACATTTGAGAATTCTCCATGTTTGAGTGGTTCCTACTACTTCACAAGCATGATGCTCCTTAATAGTTTCAACCAGCCATTGAGTAAATGCTATTAGATACTTTCTATAGATTACAAAAATGAAACAAAGAAAGTGAACAACTCCACTAGTTATACATGTAGTAAGCTGTGAATTTGAATGTATATAAGCAAACTTTTTCCTTAACTCTTACTCTTAACTGCTACCCTATAGCACTTTTCTAATCCATTACTAAAGGTATTATTATTTTCATACAAATAACTCTCTAAGCTGCTCTAGATTTATTAACTGGTGAGTAGTTCAATGAGTTGATTCCTCAAGCGTTGTTTTATTTCTTTACCATAATTCCAGTAATTATTTATGTTTCCTGAAAAAAGACAAATAACATAAAGTAAAAGTGATAGCCTCGCTTTAATCTCACCAGTGCTCTTGAACTAAATTATATGGACTTCATGTTTTCCATTTAAATAATGGAGTAATGCCTGCTTATTTTAACTCACACTTCCTTTGTAGTAAAATCACAATAATGTTAGTGAATACCAAATGCATTCCTGAATATTGCTTAAAAATATTTCATTTTTTCCATAACACAAGCATATTCAACTGTGAAGTGTGTATTATCTGTTTTCACATTAGCAAATTGTGGCATAGAAGTTGCAAAATACAAATAATAATACAAGAAGTCAATGGTAGAGTACCAACTGAAGGCTCTTGACACTGTAAATATGTACTTCTTAATATCTTTGAATTTCCTATGTACTAAAGATGGCATATGTATATGGAGTGAAAAATAAAGTTATCAGTTGCAAATCTATAGTCATGAAAATAATAGTAAATTCAAAGCTATGTTTGGTGATGTGAAAATAGTGTCAGATATCACTGCCTTAGTTTCAGCTATCAAACACTGAGGATATGTTGTTGCTTACTGTAGGCTCAGTAGAAAGTTATAATCAATTAAATGTGAAAAGATGAATAAAATAATAGTTCATTTCTTGTTTACCTGCATGTCCAAGGAAGTTTCAGGTGAGTGAGTCCTGTTTTATTTTTTCTTGTAAAAGTGGACTCACAGTGTTACCCAGAAAATTGTGAACTAGATGAGAAATTGAAAAGGACATGAATAAAGCAAATTAACTTCTTCAAAGTCTTGGCCCTGAAGTGACACAGATTGCTTTTAATCACTTGCCATAATACAGAATTATCATTGATAATACACAAGTTGTTTTCTGGGCAAAGAATAGCTGTATAAGATTGCTGCAAAAAATTAAATAGAAGATAGCTATTGATCTTTACTACAGGAAGTAGTTTACTCACACTGAGTTCAACAAAGTTTAAAATCAATTATCTATTGGATGGGATATTTTTATTGTGATTTTAATGTCAGTTAGCCAATATCCACCTAAGAAAATGCATTTGACTTTTAATTACACAGACACAAATAAATACAAATGCACACACATTCAGAAACACATATGTATGTGTATATATCTGACATTATCATTTTGTTAAGAGATTTGAGAGCATACTTTGAAGGCACATATAGAATTCAAAATTAACCTATAAAATAAAATTTCTGCTACTTGCAAAGGTTCTTTAAATCTCACATCCATTTTAAATGAAAAGTGGAATAGTATCTGTTATTAGAATAATTTACTGTTCATCAAAACATGAGAAATCAACTCAAGAATTACTGTCTGTACACCTACAATCAAAATCAAAGGGTTTTTTTGTTCTTTTCATTCTATTGTTCTGTTGCTGTTGCTATCTTGTCTTTGAAATCTTTAACTTTCAGCCCCTTAGAAGAGAAAAGATAATTTCTCGCAAAGACAAAAGATATTCATTCGCATCTGTTATTTTTGTAAACCATTGCTTTCTTTGATACAGAGAATTTCTCAAGAGAAGGTGGTTTGGAAATAAATTTTACTCTCCTCCATCCTGAGAAAATATTGAAATGAATCATAAATGCCATATTTTGTTCAGCAGACTATCTAAAATAAATTAATGGGTATTGTGTGCTGCCAAAAAGGACATTTAAAAAGAAACATAGTAATCATTTTTACTATGAAATAGATTTAATTATTGTAGAATTTATACACCTGCATCACATTTAGAATGATGTAAAATAATGGACGAACTTTCATCCTGTGCTGCAAGTACTATGCTATGCAAATTAGCATTATATAGTATTTGGGAGCCCCTCAAGGTTAATGTATTGTCAAATATATCTCCTATGTGAGTGCTAAATGCATAAAGACTATTCCGCTTATCCCTGTGCCATTTGTGATGGTTTGCCAAATTTTTTATTTATTTTTAGTTCCTAGAAAAAAATTCTAGATGTAAAACACACATACACATAAAGAAAAATATACCGAATCCTTCCTTTCTGTGTGTGTTTCTCACTTTAAAACTTGTAGGTTAGGAGTAGTTGAAATCAATGTTTCTTTTTTTATATCAACAAATAATTATATTGCACACATTTTCTAGGCAAAATATTTGCTGCAAATTTCTATTTTCAACACCCAAATCTAGTATTTTTGTGTTTTTACTTTATTTTTGCTTACTTCTGACAAAAATGTATTTATCATATATAGCACACTTTGATTATTGACATATTATAGAATGAATAAATCAAGCTAATGATAATAACTTTTGTATTTAAAGCATTTAGATTGTATTTTTAGAACTTTACAAATATGCAATGAATTGCTAACTGTAATCAGTTTTTGTACAGTAAATCCCTGATCTTATTCCTCCTGTCTAACTGAAATTTATATCTATTTACCAATATATCTCCAATCCCCTCTTCCAGTCTCGGGTAACTACTCTTCTAATTAGGTTCCATAATATGAATCTAAATTTTTATAAATTCCTTAATTTTTCAAATAAGAATAAGGAGTATATTTTTCTTTCATTGCCTTGTTTAACTTACCTGACGTAATGTAATCCAGATTCATTCATGTTGCTATCAATGCATAAAGAAATGATATTAATTATTTTTAAAGTGATTGATATCCCACATTGAAAAGGGGTTCTCACTCTTTTCTGTGAAGAATATACTCCAAGATCCCCAGTAGATTCATTGAAATGTAGATAAACTTCACTCATCTTAACTGTGCACTCATTAAAGCTCCCAACAATAGTTGGTGCAACTTGAGGTACAATTGCAAAACTTCCGTTAATTTTGTTTCTTTACAATGTCATGGATAAAAATTCATTTAATCTTTAATGTGGTGGTTTAGAAACTGACAGCAGATCACAGTGTCTCTAGGAATTGGAATTGAGACACTGAGAAACAACTAATTAGTGAGGAGAAAGAGAAATACAGCTCACACAATTAACAAAAATACAGCAGGAACGCTAAAAATCATGGAGAAATGGAAAATAGTGCAAAAAAAGACTGAAACATTCTGGATCACTTATCTCAGCCACAAGAATTGGGAAGTTGAGGGAAGGGTAAGCCCAGAGAGGGCTAGCAGCCCAAGAGATTAAAAATGGTTCAGCACCACCAGCCATAGCAAAAGCATACAATCACTGTAAATTGAAAATACAGTGTGAGGTTTTACTCTGAAAGTTACTCCTTTCACATGGCAAGGTAAATTTCGAGAAGAAATTCGAGATAACACCTGCCTTATGTAGGAGTGTTATAATCAGAAGGGATTTTGAGAAGTTGACTGCTTAAACTGAGCTGCCAGCGGCACGATGTCTGCCTGGCAACCACGAGATAATGAGTTCGATTCCCTGTATAAATATATATATATATAACTGAGCTACTCTGAGAATCCAAAACCACAAAACAAAGATACTTCAGGGTCCCTGGGATCACCCTAGAATACGGTAGGAAATGGCCACAAGTTACCATTATGGAGCGGGGAAGACATAGTCTCAGAGCCCCTGAAAAGTTTAAGCAGCTGGGACCTCGGTTTGTGGAGGACACAGCGGTTGGCAGCTGTACACTCTGTGTTGAACAGCCAGGTTCATTGCATGTGGTTTCCTAACAGGACTGGGTTTGAAATCATGTAGCAGAGCTTGGAAGATTCCTTTGCTTTCTTCACTCGCTCATTGCAGCCCAGAAATGAGGGTTCTGTTTGTTTTGCTCATGTCTCAGTATGAAAAAAGATACTCCCCTTCTGGACAACTACCACGTATAAAGGT
Source organism: Dolichotis patagonum (assembly GCA_004027295.1). Lineage (NCBI taxonomy): Eukaryota > Metazoa > Chordata > Mammalia > Rodentia > Caviidae > Dolichotis > Dolichotis patagonum. The sequence goes on along the minus strand of PVJX010022179.1, from coordinate 20,223 downwards.
GTACAAACAAACGGAACACTCCAGAAACTGGGGCACCTCATGATCCCCCATGATGCAAAGATAGTTAGGGATAACACAGCAGGGGTTGTGGGTGTTCAGAAGGATGCAATCAAACACTAAAGGCTTCGGAGTGAAGGTAAACTTGAAGCAGAGAAGATTACATTGATTGACTTTTCACAGCAGGAAAACTGGGGCAGGAATCAGTGCTTACACATCAACGGTCATTTAAGTGGTCATGGAAGCCCATGAGGTCCTGTTTTCGTGCATTACATTTTACCATATCTGGTAGATTCTAATAGCACAGGTCCTGGGGGACAGGGTGGGGGGGATACCTATGAAAGCACTTGTAGATAGAGGAATCTCTCTCTCTCTCTCTCTGTCTCTCTCTCTCTCTCTGTTTCACTTGTCAGGTTTTTGGTTATTTGTGGAGGATGCTTTATTGCATTGTTTTCACTCCTCCTTTTCTTGCTTATGTACTTTTTTGTTACTTCTATATAATTCTATTTAAATTTTTACTCTTACTAGATTTTTAAATCTTTCCTCTCTTAATCTCGTATTTCTTTTATTTCTTCCTTTTTTAAAAATTACACTTCTTCCAATTTTCTCTTTCCAACACCTACAATCTTTCATTTCAGTACATTACTCACTATTAATTTTTAGCAATTAATTTACTTATTTGTTTCTTAATCTTAATGGTTCTATATTTTGCTTTTATTTGGTTTTTCACTTAAATCAATGTTTGGTTTTGTTTCCCTGATATTACTGTGGTTTGTTTTTTACTATTCGGGTCATGCTCTTGGTCAAGCCCTTGAAAGAAGCCTGAACACAATGAAAAACATCAAGATAATGTGGAAGACACATCCATCCCAGTGCATGCACAAATCTCAATAGAGCAACATAAGAACTATGAAGAAACAAGGCAACATTATTCTTCCAATAATTAGTAAATCTCTAGAACCAGTGTACAAAGATTTTGACGTGAATAAAATGACAGAGAAAGAATTTAAGACTGGTCTGTGAAATGTTTAATTTCTTCAAAGGTGATACAATAAACCTTGGAATGAATTAAGAAAGACAATGCACTACGTAAAGGAGCAATTCAACAAAGAGATAGTGTGCCTGTCAATTATTATATGTAAGCTTGACTGGATTATGAAATGTGTGGCTGATTAGCACAGCGCAGTTCTGTAGCATCTGGGGTGTATTTCCATAGATGACTGGCATGCTGGCTAGCACACGAAGAAGAGACACACTTAGTTGTGGACAACAATAAATTCAATTTTAGAACCTGGATTAAATAAGGAAAAAAGAAAGCTGGAAGATTTTTTTTTAAATTCTATTCTGCTTGAGCATGTGCGACTTTTGCTGCCAGTGCCTCTGGATTTCCATCGCCTCTTTCTTCAGCTTTCAAATACAGACTCACACTGCTAGTCTCCAGTAAGCTTCCAGGCCTTGAACTGGGGACTTGTGCCACATCCTTTATGCCTTTTTGTTTTGTACTGGGAATTGAACTCAGGACCTTACACTTGGGAGGCAGGTGCAGCACCACTGAGCTGTGTCCACAGCAACATCCTTCCTCCCTCCTCTTCTCAGGTAGCATTTATTTGCTTGGGCTGAGCCTCTCCTGGACCCTCTGGCTCTCAGTGTGCATAGCCAGTGTGAACTGTCTCTGATTTAATAGGCAAACATATATATATATATATATATATATATATATATATATATATATACATTCTGTTCCATTAGAGAACCGTAATCCAAAAGGTAGATATTCTGGAAAATCAAAATGCAGTGGAATATATAACCAGTATATAACCCGAAAATGAGACTAAGGAAAATATATACTTTCATGGATTAAGATATGCTTGAGGAATTATTGCATGCAGTCAATAAAGGGAAAAAATCTGAGGCATCATAAAAAAAATCAAGAATTATGGAGACAAAGTTACAAGACAAAGCTTGTATATTACTGGTTTAGAAGTGTTCCATGGTGTAGACTGATGGTATAGAAAAATCTATTTAATGAAATAATAACAGAAAATGTCTTAAAATCTTGGGAAAGTTATAAACATACAGGTAAAGACAGCATTAAGATCTCCACATTGGCATAATGAGAAAAGAACCTCCCTGTGTCACTTCATAGTTAAAATAGCAAGAGTACAGAACAAGAAAGAACACTCAAAGCTGGGAAAATGAGAACTCAACTCATCGATAGAAGCAAATTCATTAGAATGACTTTAGAATTATCCACAGAAACCCTAAAAGCCAAGAGGAGGTTATGTTTTATACTGATGAAAAATAATTTCCAAACCACTCTGGTTTTCATTGACACCAACTAAATATCTTACAACCTGGCTGGAATAAAAAGAAAATTTAAAAATCTGCCCCTACTGAAGAGCTACAGTCTTCCTTCTCATAGCCTTTGGACACTGCTCTCCAGCCCTTTCAGTTTTATAACTGCCCCAAACTCTTGAGGTCCAGAGTCTGTGAATTGTAATCCCAGGGAAAAGTTACTGTAATTCTCATGAGTAAATTCCAGTCTACTAATTTCAGTGCAACCCACGGTTAGAAAAAATAAAACAAAGGCACATCCCCAGTTGAGGGGAGCCAAGAGATCCTAAATCCAGTTAAAATAAAGGGCAACCTGAACAAAAGCCTCAACACATGGTCAAACTGAGGTTTTAATAATTTGTGAAGAGAGCAGTGGCTGGGGATTGAGTCACTGTGAGAACGGCAGGAAGTATGTGAGTACTGTGTCCTGGGCTAGGTAGGAGACTCAATGGCATCTCTAGAATATACAGACAGAGGTTTGCATAAAAAGTACCAGATTCTGGTAACATCCTCTAAGTTTGTAGGAATCTGAAGAGCACAGTTTGAGAAAATATCTTGTGCTTTGAGTGAGTTGCCTCAGCACTAATGCTGGCCTTTTTGTGCTCTGGGATATCACTGCTTCTTTTTGGAAGCTCTATAGCAGCCCACAGCACAGCATCTCTCAGCCTAGCTCACACTTATTAGGAAGTACCCTTCAGAAAGACTGCACACAGGCTTGTCATTTTCCTTCAAAGGCTACAAGGGTGACTCCGCTAGACCCTTTTGCACTGCATGGCTTATAGCCAATCAAGGGGATTGAACACCTCCCTAGCACCAGCTCTGTGCATATCAATAAACGGAGGTGTGCTAGGGTAAACCAACTTGGAGGCAAATTATCTTCTTTTGGGGGAATCCTCTTGGCGCTCCTCCACAGACTGCTTTAGCTTTCTATTGCAGGCTTGCACCTGCAGTTTACATTGTTTCCAGGCTTTTGATCTTGAGTGAGTGCTGAAACTTTGGATGCTTTTTATTTGTTTTGTTTTGTTTTGGTTTGGTTTTTTAAGTTTATATTTCATCTTTGTTCCCTTATTTTCTGCATCTTCTTTCTCTTCAGATAATCATCTACTTGATCCTATGACTCTCCACTGCACAGGTAATCATTTTGAACTACCCTGCCTCTGATCTTTAACAGCTAATAAACAGATGTACTTATTAGACATATTTTCTATCAATTTTGTTCCTGTAACACAACTTTAACTAATACAACTTCTTTCCAGGACACACAGCAACAAGGCGCCATACTGGAATCACAGAGGAGATCTCACAAGAGACCAAACATGCAGGTGCCTTTGGTGCCTTGATCTTGGACATCCTAACCTTGAAAACTGTGAAAGGCATTTGCTTTCATGATAAATTACCCACTGTTACCAACAGAGAGTAAGATACATACTTTAAAATTGGAATAACTTAAGTCTTACTGAAAAGTTGTAAGAATAAGTTGTAAGTGAAATAAGTCAGTCAGAACTGTATGAATATTGTATAGTCTTCTAATATATAAGACTAGAAACTTAAGCAGCTTAAATAAGTAAAATAGAGAGTTATGTTAAGAAATAGAGTCTACAAAGGGGAAGGGCTATAGGGAATGAGGGTAGGAGAATAGAGAAGGAAGGGAGTAAAAACGATCAGGAGACTTGTGATGACTGTATTTATCCAAACTGCAAACCGAATGTAAACACTATGTATCTCAAACATGTGTTCAAATGAAAAAAATAATAATCCTGGATCACATTTCAGATTTTCACTGTGTTTACTGAGTTTGAGTAGATTTTCTTAAAGATTTTTTTTTCTGTTTTTCAGTGCTGGGGATTAACTTTGTTTTGAGACCTTTTCACTTCTTTTCCTTTTTTTTTTTTTGAGTAGAATATATTTATTGAGAGAAAGCTTCTGTCTGAAGAGAGACAGAAGAGGGTCTCGAGCACATTGCCCTGAGACAATTTCTTGCTACATTGCCCAGGTGGGACTCAGGCTTGCAATTCTTCTGCCCCAGCCTCCCTCATTGCTGAGATTACTGATAGGTACCACTACACTCAGGTGAGAAATGTGTATTTGTTGTGTGTGCTTAATATTTTCAGAATAAAAGGACAGTTTAAGAGGCAATTTTTTGCATGGTTTTGAATATATTTGTTTGCTTTGGAGTGTCTCTGATCCTGGATTTAGAGGTGGATCTTACATTTACTTTTTATCTTGATTTATTCTGTAGATAGTGGAATTAATGGCATCTTCTTTCAAAGGTTATGTAGTTACCTTAATATTTACTGACATTTTCATATTACTTGAAATGATCTCAAATTCCTTTATTATAGTCTAAATTATCATTCTCGTTGAATTTATTTCTATATCTTCCATTGTGTTACATCATTCACTCAGTTAATAAAGAACTAACATGTATTAATTTTGTATTTTTATAGATGGTTTTAATATGAGCAATATTGTTACTATGATTCATTGGTTTTTCTTCTTGACTGATCTGTTTGTCCCTCCAAATGTGTTTTTGGCAAATTCTTATAGTTGTATCATAGAAACAAGAATCAGAGACTAAATTTATTAGGACTATTAAAGCTTATAAATTAATCTACCTAAAGTAAATGGATATTCTCCTTCTTTGTTAGGATATGTATTGATTTTCTTATTTTTCAATTTACTTGGCACCCTTAAAGGCTCTTTTATTTCTTTCACATGTATCTAGTTTGTGTTGCTATACTAAATATCTGATGCCGGGTAGTTTAAAAGTAAAAAGGTTCATTTCATCAGTTCTGGCACTGTCATCTGTTGACTCTGGTGAAGACCTTTTGTCAGATGGCATCACAATTGTGGGAGCTTATGAGAAAGACATAGTAGTGGCAGATATGGAAGAAGAATCTGAGAGAGAGTACTGCATTTTAACATGGGAACTCATCTAGTAACATGCTCTTTACATTAAATCTCTTCTGAAGACTTTGCTTTGTGACCCAACTGGTGTGACTTCTTTTATCACAGTGAACAAATAACATTTTACACAAAGATGATCAATTAGTATAGAGAAACAGACTTTCATACTTGAAATTTTTAAAATTTAGATTAAAATATTTTGAAGTATCATATAGTATATAAACTTAAAATGAAAGGTAATATATTGCTGTATTACTATCAATGAATTCTAATTTTCTTGAAAATAATTTGGTAATATATAACAAGTATAAATTTTTCCATTCAGTTTGATTAAATAATCCCATTTGTATCATGATATTGAAATAAAATCCTTTGAATAGCAATAGATAGTAGGAAACAGAGAAATACATTTTAAGTAAATGGGAAGGGGACCTACAGATGAATGGAGGCGGGATACAGGTGAGAAGTAAAAATCATTAAGATGTGTTATGCACTTATGAGGAGCCCCCAATGAGTGTCTTCATTGTGCTCAGCAAACAAGTGTTAATAAAAGTATCATATAAAATAGTACTAAAAATTCAAAGCAGAAATGTTTAAATACCAGGAAATAATAAAAATTTCTTAGTATACTACTGAATATTTACACAGCAGATTAGTATATGAGCAATTTCAATCAGCATACATTTGCAATACAGAATAGTGTTGTTAGTATAGTGATTATATATATATATATATATATATATATATATATGCACACACATAGATATATTACATTCCCTCTCTCTCTCTTCCTTCCCACTCCTCCATCTGTGATCTCCTCCCCATATCCAAATTGTTTGCTTTTTGTTTCCTAATTTTGCTCCCTTATTTTACTCTTTTAATTATTTATGTTTAGATTTTTCATGTAAATTGTACCTGCAATATTTCACTTCATAAGTATGATTTATTTCATTTAACATTATGATCCTAAGTTCCTTCCAACTTCCTGAAAATGATAGAATTTGATTCCTGTTTATTGAATATATATAGTTATATATATTATATATTATAACTATATATAATTGAGTATATAATATATTATTATGTGTATATATATATAATTATATTTATCCATGTGCCTGCTGATGGAGCCAAACTTTAACATTTCCACCATCATTACCACCTCAATGTAGCTATACTGGTAATTAAACCTAAAGTACACAAATATTTGAGGAAAAAATATCCAAAATGCAGTATATGCATGGTATAATTATTATTCAGTATATGTCCATTTTTTAAAAAAAAATTGGATTACTTCCAGATATATTGAACAATATTTAGGATGCTAAAAGAGTTCTCACGAAGGTCACATTCAGTCTCCTTTATTATTTGCTTCTTTCAATAATGTTATAGGGCTATTTGCCACAATTAATCATATATATGTATATATTAATATATACAGTTAGATAAGCTCGATAGCTTCTTTGGGTGTTATTACTTATTCCTATTTTAATTTGCTCTCAACATCTCAAGAAGATGCCATTCTTCAGTTAATGTGTGTCCTAGAATTTCTAGTGCCTATCACAAGGGCTAGTCTTTATTTTTTATGACCTTGACTGTTTTTACAACTCCTAAAACAAATTGGAGAAAGTAAAACTTGCCTGATTTCTTTTTCCTGATTAGACTGAGATTATGTACTTTTGAGCAGGAAACTACATAATAAACATGGCATTTAATAAAAATATATACAGTATTGTCAAAATGATTGGTTTATTCCTACTTCTGAGAAGCTTGATCACGTGCTGTGATAGTGCTCAACTGGTTTATTCATTGTGAAGTTTTTCCTTTTTTCACTATTTATTAAATAATTTTTGAAAAGAAGTCAAAGTCTTAAGAAGTACAGATTTATATTTTATCCATTTGACTGAGTTTAATATCCATAAATTATTTGGAAATAGACTGGATAGGAGAATTGATTTTTTCAGTAATATGGAATTTGACTTTTTATGTTAGTATTCACTCATAGATATTTATTTTAAACTTGGGATTATGATACAGAATCACTTTCGTTATTTAAGCTCTAAATCTTTGGCCATAAAGAATTGCTCAATAGCTTTTGTTCTCTGATATATTTAGATTATTTTAAAATAGTTTTGATTATATTGCACTGCCTTAATTTCTGGCACAGAAAGATACTTACTCTTATATATTTGTTGCTTCAATTTTGCAGTTAACTATTATAATTAGTTTTAGTTTGTATCTTTATTTTCTTTACTTTTAATGACATTCATTTTGGTAAGTGGAGCATTCTCATATTGCTGAAAATTGGGTTTCATTTTTATTCACCAGTACTTGTTCTGGTAATTATTAAATTTTCTTAACATATTATTTTGGGAAAATTACTTTTTATGTTTTATATATGCTGAAGCCATATGACAAGTTAACGTATATTAACTTTTCCTTTCCAATTGTTTGCTTTTTGCTATTTTCTCTTGTTTTAATGCATTGATTAAAAACTTTGATATAATATCAAATTGCGGTAATGATAAAGAAAATCTTAGTTTTGTTCCTGATAATATCAAGCAAGCCTATATTCTTTTTTTTTTACTATGTCAAAAATTATTTCCTCTGCCTTGGATGTTCTTCAGCAGATACATAAATAAATAATTCCATCAATTTTTTTCAAGTCAGTGTTAATACATCATTTTTGCTGTTACAATACATGTAAACAGTCTATATAAAATTATACTACCACATTAAACTGGTGTCAGGCTATAAACTACATTGCTCTATTTACACTTATACCAATCATCAACTTTCATCATACATATAGGGCATCTATTTATTAAACATGTTTCATAGTGTGTTTCTCACCTGATGAGAATATACACTCTTTGAGGACAGATACTTAGCCTTGTCTTGTTTGATGATTATGCTCATTGCCTAGAACCTTGTGTGGCATGGAATAGACATTCAAGAAATAAAATTTAGCTGAATGAATATGTAAATTCTTTTGTTCAATCCTCATTTTAATTCACCTTCACCTTTTTTAGGGCTGGAATGTATTTTTTGTTGTTGTATCTTGTATGTCATACTGATGTATCAGCCTCACAGGCATAGTAACTGCCATTCACATATTTTTATTTACACTTAGAGTCGGTAAAGTGTAGGAATTTAAAATGAAATAACATTACAAGACAAAAACAAATTTTTCATTTCCACATGTGTGTTTGTAGAACCAGTTCAACTCTAATGTTTGGATCTCCTCTGCAATTAGCCTTGCTGGTAATGCAATCTTTCTCATTTTGTTACTTGAGTAAGCTACATATCTCACCATTTGTTACTCAAGCCTTTCTTCCTATCCCTTGACATATCAAATCTATAAAAATGCAGAAAATATTCTTCCTTTTTAACAAAATGTTTTTCATTTATTCTGATTAGCATAGAAATGACTTGCATATTAATGGAGTTCAGTGCAATATTTCAACAGGAACACACAGAGTAAATTACTCAAATCCAAATATCTGTTCCATTTTAATGTTTAGTAATCATCAGACTACATTTAAATTGATGTTTATAAAGCCTCCATTTGAGAGAGAAAAATAAGCTACTTGTCTTTCTTCATATAGTTTATTTTATTTGAACTAATACCCTATGTTTCTCTCCATTTTGGTGGCAGTGATAAATTCCATTCTGCTTGACGGTTTAATAATGTTTCATATTTTAATACATACCATATTTTCTTTATCCATTCATCCAGTGGTTAGTACATAGGCTGACTCAACATCTGGTGTATTGTGAATATTTCCAACATAAACATTGATATGCTGTTATCTCTTTGGTATGCTGATTTCATTTCATGTGTTATATGGGTACCTAGAAGTGTGACAGCCCAATTATATGGTTGACTTAATTTTTTGTTTTTTGAACAATCTCTGGACTACTCTCACTATTGACTGTGCTGATTTATAGAACTACCATCTGTGTATGTGTGTTGTTTTTCCTCTATATCCCTGCCAAGATTTTACTGTGTTTTATTTTTCATAAAAAGTATTCTGAATATAGCAACATAATACTTGAATCTTCCTGATGGTTAGTGACATTTGAAAGATTTATTTAAAATTGTATTTAAAGAGAAAAAAAGCAACCAGACAAAACAGAAAAAAGGGTAGCACGAATAGAGAATTCCAAAGGGGAAAAAAGGAACAATAACAAACAAACAAAACCCAAAAGAAAAACAACAACAACAAAAACAAAAGAACACTAAGAAATCGCCACTTGACAGGTTACATACTCTCATCATCAGAAACAGTTGTTCAAGTTACAAAATGAAAGCTTACAAAGTAGACATTCAAACAGTGAGACTGTGAACAGTTCTGCTCAACAATCTAACAAAAACAGTAATATGGTCATCTATCTTACACACTTAAACATACATGCAGTTATTTCCTTTAGAGCACTTTCTTTAACTCGCTTTTTAAAAGTAGTAATTACACATTTTGGGTTTTATTACTCCTACAGTTCTTATTACTTTTTACACTAGAGAAACAATATGATATTTATAAATATGATGCTTATATATTTCACTAATGAGGATAGTCTCCAGTTGTTTGCATTTCCATATGAAGGCCTCAAGGTCATCCTTTTTTATAGCTGAGTAATATTCCATTGTGTAAAAACACCACATCATTTTCATCCACTCAGCAGATGATGGGCATCTTGGTTGTTTCCAAGGTTTAGCTATTATAAGTTGTGCTGCTCTGAACATGGGTGCACATATATCGCTGTGTTATGACCTTTCAGGTTTTTCCGGGAAAATACCCAGGAGGGGAATAGCTGGGTTGAATGGAGATTCCAGTCCTAGTTTTCTGAGAATTTTCCTTACTTATTTCCATAGTGGTTGCACCAGTCTGCACTCCCATCAAGAGTGGAGCAGTGTTCCTTTTTCCCCCCAGGCTCACCAACATTTGTTTTCAGTTGATTACTTGATGGCAGTTATTCTTGCCGATGTGAGGTGATATCTCAATGTTGCTTTCATTTGCAATTCTCGAATGACCAGTGATGATAAAAATTTGTTCATGTATTTATTTGCCATATGTATATCTTCATAGGAGAACTGTGTGTTCATCTCAGCTGCCCATTTTTGGAGAGGGTCTTTGAATTTGGTGGAGGGGTTGATGTTTTTCAAGTCTTTATATGTTCTTGATACAAGTCCTTGGACTGAGGGGTTGCTGGTAAAAATTCTTTCCCATTCTGTGGGTTTTGTTTTCACTCTGATAATGATTTTTTTTAAGTACAGAAACTTTTCAATAATATGAGATCCTAGTTGTTGATTCTCTGAAGTGTTTCCCATGCATTTGTTCATGAAACAAATGCATGTTGCATTTTGTTCATGAAATATTTTTCTACCTCTAAGTCTCCAAGATTTCTACCTACCTTATCTTTGAGTAGATTTAGTGTTTCTGTTTTAATGTTTAGGTCTTTGATCTACTTAGACTTTACTTTTGTGCATGGTGATAGGCATGGATCTAGTTTCAGTCTTCTCCATGTGGAGAGTGAATTTTTCCAACACCAATTATTAAAGCACCTATCTTTCTTCCAGTGAACATGTTTAGCCCCATTGTCTAATATCACATGACTTAGTGTCTTTGTAACTATACTTGCATCTTCTAATCTGTTCCATTGATCCTCAGGTGTATTTCCTGGCCAGTGCCATGCTGATTTTATCACTTCGGCTTTGTAGTACAGTTTCAAGTCAGGAATTGAGATGCCTCCTGCCTTGCCTTTATTGCCCAGAATTGCCTTGCTAGTCTAGGTTTCTTCTTGTTCCAAATGAATTTTAGGAGTGTTTTCTCTAGATCTGTGAGGTATGTCAATGTTACTTTGATTGGGATTTTGTTAAACCTGTATAACAGTTTGTTGTGTATGGCCATTTTCATGATGTTGGTTCTTCCTAGCCAAGAGCATGGATCTTTTTTTCCATTTACCAATACCCTGTTCAATCTCCTTTTTTAAAGTAGTATAATTTTCAGTATATAGGTCTTTTACATTTTTAGTTAGGTTGACTCCTAAGTATTTCCTTTTTTTTTTAGATGTTATTGTGAAGGTCTATATTTCCATAATTTCTCTCTCGGTGAGTTTCTTGTTTGTGTACAGGAATGCTATTGATTTTTGAGCCTTGGCTTTGTATCAAACTACACTGCTGAATTTGTTTATTACCACTAGTAGTCTCTTAATGGAGTTTTTGGTCTTCTATATCGAGTATCATGTCATCTGAAAATAGTGATAATTTAACTTCTTCCTTTCCTATCTTTATTCATTTTATTTCTTTCTCCTGTCTGATTGCCCTGGAAAGTGTTTCCAGAAATATACAGAAAAGGAGTAGTGATAGTGGACATCCTTGTCTTGTTCCTGATTTTAAAGTGAAAGCTTTCAGTTTTTGTCCATTTAGTATAATAGTGGCTGATGGTGTATGATATATGGCCTTTATAAGATTGAGGTAGACACAATGTACTCTGAGTTTCTGAAGGGGTTTTATCATGAGCATGTGTTGCACCTTATTGAAAGCTTTTTTTGCATCTATTGAGATGACCATGTGGTTTTTGTTCTTGGATCTGTTGATGTGGTGTATTACAATTATTGATTTGTGTATGTTAAACCATCCCTGCATTCCTAGAATGAACCCCACTTGGTCATGATGTAGAATATTCTTGATGATTTGCTGTATTCTATTTGCTAGTATTTTATTGAGAATTTTTGTGTCTATGTTCATTAGTGAGATTGGCCTATAGTTCTCCTTTTTGGTTGGGTTGTACTCTGGTTTTGGTATCAGAGTAATACTTGCCTCCTGGAATGATTTAGGGAGGATTGCTTTCTTTTCAATTTCATTGAAGAGTTTAAGGAGTATTGCCATAAAGTCTTCTGTAAATTTCTTGTAGAATTCAGCTGTGAATTCTTCAGGACCTGGGCATTTCTTTGTTGGTAAGATTTTTTATTATATTTTCCATTTCAGTAGCTGATATTGGGGTAGTTAAAATTGCTATATGTTGTTAGTTGAACTTTGGTAGTTCATATGTTTCTAGAAACCTGTCCATTTCCTCTGTGTTTTCCTCTCTATGTGAGTATAGAGTTTGAAAGTCGGTATTCATGATCTTTTGAATTTCCATGGGATCTGTATTAATTTCCCCCTTTTCAGTCCTTATTGGATGAATTTCGGTTTTTTCTTTCTTTTGCTCTATAAGGTTAGCTAAGTGTTTTTAATTTTTTTTATTCTCTCAAAAAAACCAGCTTTTTGATTCAAGAATTCTTTGTATTGCTTTTTAGTTTCAATTGCATTGATTTCTGCTCTAATCTTTACAATTTCCACTCTTTTATGAGCTTTGGATTTAACTTGATCTTCCTTTTCTAGAAGCTTGAGATGAAACATTATATTGTTTATTTGTGCTTGTACTTTTTTCTTGATATGACAATTTATTGCTATATATTTCCCTTTTAAGGCTGCTTCATTGCATCCCACAGATTACAGTAGGTTGCTTCTACATTTTCATTGAATTGTAGGGATTGCTTTATTTGTTCTTTAATATCCTTTGTAGACCACTCGTTCTTCAAATGATTGTTATTTAATTTCCATGTATTTATGGCACTTTTGCAATTTCTTTTGCCATTAATTTCTAGTTTCATTGCACTATGGTCAGATAATTTGCATGGGATAATTTCAACAACTTTTCATTTACTTATGAGAGTTTTATGGGATAATATATGGTCTATTTTTGAGAATATCCCATGAGCAGCTAAGAAGACTGTGTATTCTGATGTGGTTGGGTGGAACACTGTGTAAACATCTATTAAGACCAATTGCTTACAGTTATGATCCAGTTCTATTGTTTCTTTTCTGACTTTTTGACAAGTTGATCAATCTCTTTGTGATAGTGGGCTGTTAAGGTCATCTGTAATAATTTTGACATGTCCTATAGTATCTCTCTTATATAGTTGGGTGCTCCTGTGTTTGGTGCATATGTATTTATAACTGTTAGTTCTTTGTCTTCAATTTTTCCACTTATGAGTGTGTGGTGACTTCTTTGTCTCTTTTAATCATTTTAGGTTTGAAGTTCATATTGTCTGCAAATAGAATAGTTACCCCTGTTTTTTCTGGGTTCCTGTTGTATGGAATACTGTTTTCCATCCTTTGACTTTAATCTGTGAGTTTTTTTTTATGAGTGAGATGTGTTCCTTGTATAGAGTATATTGTTGGATCCTGTTTTTTGATCCATTCTGTCAACCTGTTTCTTTTGATATGTGAATTGAGCCCATTTACATTTATCACTGATATGTACTGGCTTGACTTTGCCATGTTGTGTTACTGTTGTTAGTTTCCTGCTGTTTTCTCCTGTTTATTTTCTTGTCCAGCGTGGTGATTTCTTTCTGTTTTTGTTATGGAGATTGTGTTCATTTTTATCTCTACCTAGAATGTCCTTCAGCACTCCTTCTAAGGTTGATTTGGTGTATATGAATTTCTTTAGTTGTTCTTTGTCATGGAAGTCTCTTGTTTCTCCATTGAATTTGAAAGACTGTTTTGCTGGGTGTGTCAGTCTGAGTTGAAAGTTGTTTTCTTTTAGGGATTGAAATACTTCACATCAATCTCTTGACCTTAATGTTTGTGCTGAGAAGTCTGCTGTGATTCTAATAGACTTTACTTGGTAGATGAGTTGTGTCTTTTCTCTAATGCTTTTAGTATTCTGTTTTTATTCAAATGTCTGCAATCTTAATTATTATATGTTTGGGTGTAGGTTTATGTAGGTTATGACTATCTGGCATTCTATATGCCTCACTTATTTGTATATACAACTTTTCCCCCATGTTTGGGAAATTTTCTGCCCTTAGTTCTGTGAACAGCTTAACTATATCATTTGCATTGTCTCCTGCCTCCTCACTAATACCTATTACTCTAACATTGTTTCTTCTGGCATCATCTTGTAGCTGTTGCATTGTCATTTCATTCTGCTTTGTTGTTTTTATAAGTTCTACCTTTCAAGATCGCTATCTGCAATCCTGTGCTCAAGGTCTGAGATTCTTTCCTCAGCTTCATTTAAACAACTTTGCAGGCTTTCAATACAATGTTTTGCTTCATAAATATCTCTTTCAATTTGTTTCATAGATTCTGCTTTTTTTCTGCATTGTTCATTCAAAGTTTCACACAATTTCCCATGCTCCTGTAGTTTCTTGTCTATTTCTTCTCTAGCTATGCTGAGCAGCTCATTTCCTTAGATTGTTACTTTTGTCTTTAAATAAGACATTATTTCTAATTTGAGTTCCTCTATAGCCTCATAGATTTGTTTCTTTATTCATTTTCTATCTTTTCAGAGATTTCTGGTATATAAATTTTAGGGTCTTCTATTTCATTATTGCCTGCACTTTCCCCTGATGGACTAGATGTTTGGGATTGCATTTTGCCATTTTGTTTAGGCATTTTCACCTTTTGGGTAAGTATCTGGTCTTTCTATTCTAATAGTCACAAATTTGTGTAGTGTGTGTTTCAGGGTTCTACTGTGTGGTTGATGTTTGTCAAATTGCTGGGTACCACCATGAAGAGGAAATCTAGTCTCCTGATTTCCTTCTACCTTGCCTGTTGGGTGAGTCCCATATTGTTTCTGGGTTTATTAAACCAGAATATTGATGTAGGGCAACTTTTAGTTCTTGCTATTGTTATATCTTCAGGTTGTTGCAGGTCACCAGGTTTCCCTGGCTATAGTGTTTGGGTCAGCTGAGGCCCTACTGTGTCACTAGGGGGTCTCATAATTTCTTTTAATTTCCTCTAAATTCTGGTGGGGCAATATTGACTCATGCCTCAACCTGTCTGATGTTCCCTGTGTGGGACACGGGGTTACCTACACTCTTGCCAGGTTAACCAAGGTCTTAAAATTGAAAGGGAGTTTGACTTCTGCCCCTATTTACCTACTGCAGACCTCTGTTTTATGGCACAATCTTACCACACTGACTGAAGCCTGATGAGGTCTTTTGTTTGGATGAGTGTTTTCCTGAGCCTCTAATTGCACCAGCATCATAGTCCACTGCAGTCAATGTTCTGTGTGGAAGGGCAGGTGCAGCAGATATGTTCCCAGGCAGCTCAGGCCTGTGGCAGACTTCCTAGATGTTCCTGGAGGAGGGACGAGCCCAGCAGTGGCAGATCCAGGCACCTCAGGCCCTCCACCACTGATTCCCATGATGTTCTCTGCAGGGGAAGGGCAAGACTACCAGGTCTGAACAGCCTGGTCTCTCTGCTGCTGTTCCCAGTGATGTTCCCAGTCCTGAACAGGCCCGGCTCAACTTATGGTCCCAGAAATGTTCCCAGTCCTAAACAGGCCCAGCTCTCAGCTGCAGGTCCAAGTGATGTTCCCAATGTTCCCTGAGGGTGAAGGGTGGGCCTAGCTATCCAGAACAGCCCTGGCTATCAGCTTCTAGTCCCAGCGATGTACCTTAAAAGATTTTTCTACATTTATTGACCATTGATATTTCTTCTTTGAGACATGTCTATTCAGATTAATCATTATTTTAGTTTATTTTGGATTTTTGGTTTGGGAAATATTTTGAGTTCTTTATCTCCATATTTGTCAGAGAAGTACTTGGCAAATCTTTGCTATTTTGCTTCATTATTATGCTTTTTAAAAATTGAGTTTATTTTTAAGAGACATTTAAAGTTTATAAAATATAGAGCTGAAATTTCATTTTCAACATACTTCTGAACCCTTCCACACTCAGTTTCTTCATTAACCTGTTCCCACACACAAGTAAATTTTTAGTTACAATTTATGATCTAACAGAGTAATCACTATCATTCTTATTACATACATTTCAATAGAATTCACTCTTAGTGTTATCCTTTGAGTATTTTCACAGGTACCACTGTAGTACCATGAAGAACCGTTTCACTGATCTAAAATTCTATGTTCAATTTATTACCTCTATATGTAATACAAGATCATTTATTGGTTCCTAGGATTATATGTATTTGTACTTAAACACAACTGTCAATCTACTTATACACACATATAAAGAACATTGCTGTAACATTTACCATACTTACACATGGAATTCAGATTATCTAATAAAAGTAAATCCATAACATTTACAT
Source organism: Dolichotis patagonum (assembly GCA_004027295.1). Lineage (NCBI taxonomy): Eukaryota > Metazoa > Chordata > Mammalia > Rodentia > Caviidae > Dolichotis > Dolichotis patagonum. The sequence goes on along the minus strand of PVJX010022179.1, from coordinate 3,878 downwards.
AGATTTGTTCTTATAAATTTTTATTGTAAACTGTGGTATGTTATATTGTCTTTGTATTTTAATTTCTATGACATTTTATTGTAGGATGTATTGATTGTTGTTACTAATGAAGTTCAATATGACATTCCATATCTGCATAGAGCATAGAGTTATCAAATCTAATGTTGCTTTCTTTAGTTCTCCCTACTATTCCCAGTTGTTTTTCATGTATCACATTATGTCAAATTTAACAAATATTAATCCTCACTACAAATAATAGTTGTGAAAAAGAGATGAAAACTTCAATTAAATTGAAGTCATATATTCATATGTAATAATTAGAAAGCATAGGAACAATTCATATTTCTCACTTCTGAAATGGCTAGAAGTCATTCAGTAAAATGTTTTGTTTGGAGTTTGGCATACTCAAGTGTTGGATATTTTCTAATTTTTTGTAATACAGGAGATGTAAATATTATTATGTTCCATTTGTTCATTCTCTTTTCTCTAATATCTAGCAACTACTCTTTATGATCTATTTTGATTTTTCTACATTGAAAAAATATTCCAGTACGTAACCTTTATCAGATCAGAATTCTTTCACTTAATAATGTGGTTTTAAGTTTCTTGCTTTATTTTTTTAATTTAAAAATATTAAGGAGAAAAAAGATAGAAATGATACAGAATTTCAAAAAAGAAAAAACAAGTAGGGAATTAACACTAATTAATATATTGCATAGTGTTATCTCAGAATTAATGGTTCAGGTTACAAAATCTAGATACAAAAATGATCAATCTAACAATGACCGTACAAGCTGTTCTTTTTGATGAACTAAGAGAGATTAATAGTCTAGTTATATATCTAACACACATATACATACATAAATTTATGTGTTTACTAGGTAACTTATAATTTTTTCCTTTCTTCCATTTTTCCTTCCCCCTATCCCAGTAATTTTGTCCTGTTGAGCACTCTCTTTCCCAGTCATAATTACAATATCTATTGTACATTTTGGATCTTATTTCCTGTTTTAATATTTTGCCAGATTATTTCTTGTGAGAACTGAAAAATGTTTTATTGTCTGGTGTAATTACAGATTATTTATGCACATATTAAAAGACATTTACTATTTTCCAAATTTTAGAAATAATGAAGTTACAAAGAATATTTGTGGGATGGTTGTTACATGGACATAATTTTCAATGAATTTTGAAAAAATATAATGAACCTGATGACAAGTTTATAAGAGCATTTTTGTATTTCTGAGTAGCCATCAAACTGCCTTCTATTGTTAATCTACAGTTTTAAATTCTCCACCACAATGAATCTGATTTCTCATTGTTCCCAATCTCACCCGTATTTGCTATAGTCAGACCTTGTAATTTATACTATTCTAATAGACTAGTAGAGATACGATATACATGTTTTATTTGAAACTTTTTGTTAGCTCACAATGTGGAATATCTTTTCATATGACTTTTTGTTAATTTATATTTTTATTGAATTGGCTTGTTAAAATATTTTGCCCAGATCTCCCAGAGACCAGCATCACGGCCTGACTCTTTGGGACCGGGAACCTCCTGGACCTGCAGAGTGGCCTGGGCTGTTTGGATTGAAACTCTGCAGAGACCAGCATTTTGGCCTGACTGTTTGGGACTGTTAGGCCCGCCCTTCATCCCCAGGGAACTTCCCGGAGACCAGCATCTTGGCCAGGTCTGTTTGGGCCCATAGCCCCGCCCTTCACCCACAGGAAATCTCCCAGAGACCAGCATCACCGCCTGACTCTTTGGGACCAGGAACCTCCCAGACCCACAGAGAGGCCACAGCTGTTTGGATTGGGAAATTCGCAGGGGCTGGCATCTCGGCCAGGCCGGTTTGGGACCGGGAACATTGCAGAAACCAGCATTTTGGCCTGACTCTTTGGGACCTGTAGGCCCACCCTTCACCCACAGGGAACATCCTGGAGACCTGCCTGGGACAAAGTACAGTGGCCTGGCCTCCCTGAGACTCCACAGGCTGTGGGTTGACCATGCCCAGCATTCTCCTTACAACTTAGGAAGCCAGGAGCCCACAGAGGGGAGTTAGGACAATGTGAGGAAGCCAAGAGCCTGTGGGGGAGCCACTGCCACTCCAGGAACTAAGGGTGCAAGAGGCAATTCATCACACATGTAGAGAAAGCATTGGAACACCACACAAAGCAAGGAAATATAGAAAAATGACAAAAAGAAAGACCAAAAGGCAGGCTCAAGGCTCTAGCCCTCCCCAAGAAAGCTTAGAAGCTGTGTACATAAAAGAAAAAAAGCCATACACCTGAAATGTCTGAAATGATATCAAATGAAATAAATATGCAAATAGGGAAAGCTATGGAAATATTCAAATCAGAAATAATTGCCCAGATAAAAGAAGAATTGATAAAAACAGTGAAAGAAATAGTGAACGCATCTAGTGAAAACACAGCTAAAAAATTAGAGAAACAAAGCAAACAGATAGAATCCCTGAATGAACAATATAAGAAACAAACAGAATGCATAAAGCAGATTCAAAGAGATATACAGGAAATCAAAAATTCTATTGAAAGCAGTAAAAACTGCCTCAATGAAAATGAAGATAGAATTTCAGACCTCGAAGATAAGATTGCAGCCAGTGAGCAGGAAAGACAAGATCTTTTAAAAATAACAAAGAATCAGGAAATAACAATTCAACACCTGCAAAATGATGCAAAAAAAATAACATAAGATTAATAGGGATAAATGAAAAAGAAGGGGACAGCCCAAATGATATCAAGAGGCTATTTACAGATGTAATAGCTGAAAACTTCCCAAACATGAGAAGAGAAACTGACATCTGGGTAAGTGAAGCATATAGAACTCCAAACAGCCATAACCAAAATAAAACTACACCCAGACACATAATAATCACCATCCCAGAAATCCAACATAAGAATAGAATACTAAAAACTGTTAGAGAGAAAAGAGAGATCACCTATAAAGGAAACCCTATCAGAATCACGGAAGACTTCTCAACAGAAACAATGAAATCAAAAAGAGCATGGAGTGAAGTATTTCAGATCCTAAAGGAAAACCACTTCCAACCCAGACTGACATACCCTGCAAAACTGTCCTTCAAAATGGATGGAGAAAAAAGATACTTCCATGACAAAGAACAGCTGAAGAACTTCATGAACACCAAAGCAACCCTAGAAAGAATACTGAAAGACATTCTAGATACACACAGGATAAAACCACCAAGCAAGGCAGACAATTAAACAGAATGGAAAACTACAGACACAACAGCAGAAAGATAACATGTCAACAAGAAACTATTATATAACAGTTACAACCATTAATGTAAATGGCCTCAACTCGCCAATCAAAAGAAAGAGACTGGCAGAGTGGATCAAGAAACAACATCCGACCATATGCTGTCTACAAGAAAGCCATCTAACCCAAAAGGACATTCATATACTGAAAGTCAAGGGATGGAAAACAAAACTTTATGCAACAGTAAACCACAAAAAAGCAGGAGTAGCAATCCCATTTGCAGACAATGTGAATATCAAACCAAGAATTATCCAAAGAGATAAAGAAGGTCACTACATACTAGTTAGGGGAAAATTTCAAGAGGAAGAGATAACAATCTTAAATATATATGCACCAAATTCCAGAGCACCCATCTATATATAGCAAATACTAACAGAAATGAAAAATCAAATAAGCAATAATACAATTATAACAGGAGACTTTAACACACCACTGACCCAAAGGGACAGATCAACTAGAAAATAAATCAGCAAAGACATAACAGAATTGAATCACACCTGTGAAGAAATGGACTTGAGAGATGTATACAGAGTGTTACATCCAACAGCATCAGAATTTACCTTCTTCTCAGGAGTACA
>PVJX010022178.1:0-30913 GCA_004027295.1 Dolichotis patagonum | reverse complement strand
AAGGACAACCATTTGGAAGAAAACAAGAGACAATATGACAGATAGTGAAGATCTCTGGTTGTCTAGCTTTGAAATTTATGCTTTCTTATGTCCCATTCTGTTCTGTTTTGTTGTGTTTAATTTTACTCCCTTTTAAAATAACATTTAAAAAAAAAGAAAAGAAAAAAAAGAAAGCTGGTGGATCCCCAGGGAATCGGACTCGCCCAGGTGGCTGTTTTGCTACAGTGGGCTCACAGTCAAAAAAGTGAGCTTGGCACCCTGCTCTTAAAGAGACAGCTGAGACATACATCTGAGGAAAGGTTTTGTGAAAATAGAGGTTCACAAAAATAGCCAGAACCACAGCAACCCGGAAGAAACAGGGACTAAGGAAGAAGAAAATATCAATCTATGCAAAGAAATAATACACCAGAAATACATGAGAGGTGCATGTGTGAAACAAGAGAAGGCTCTTTTATTTTTTATTATTATTATTATTATTTTTTTTTTTTTTTTTGGTACCGGGGATTGAACTCACGACCATGTGCTTCCAAGGCAGGCGCTTATGCCGCTGAGCTAAATCCCCAGCCTGAGAAGGCTCTTTTAAATATTCAGATACTTCTACACATGAATTACTCTTCAGTGGTAAAAATGATGAGGTATCAAGCCCTGTATATTGTGGATGAATCTTACATACATACTGCTACGTGAACAAAGCCATTTTTAAAGTCCAGCAATCTCAGGATGCAATACAGAATGTGACAAAAGAATATCTGCATGACAAATGAAATAGCCTCACTAAAAAAAGGAGAGTAAAAAAGGAACCTCTCAATATTTTTTGTTTGTTTTGTTTTGTTTGTCTTTTTTGAGACAGAGTTTTGCAATATAGTTCAGGTTGGGCTTGAGCTCACTTTGTATCCCAGGCTGACCTCAAACTCATGGCGATCCTCCTGACTCAGCCTCTCGAGCACTTGCACCACCGTGCCCAGCTCAGTTTTTTAAAAACTGCAGTATTTCAAACACTTGAACATAGAATTCACTTAATGTTAGTAAGTTAAAAAATGTTTATGAGTGACCTCTCCAGGAGGATATAAAATATTTAAAGATGGTAGTGCTAGTTACAAGATGTTTATTATGACAAAGAAAGAAACCTTGATGAGGTATTGCTAATTTTTGAGAGCATATTAAGCAATTTTTTTCCTGATTTTCAAAAATATGTTACAAAAGAGAAAGTAAAATGTTTATGCCATAACTTAGGACAGGCACTCTCATATTGTGTTATCTTATTCAGTCTTCCATAACCTTGAAAGATAGTGATTTCCATTCTCCTTTTCCAAAGGAAAATTACATAAATAATGTCCAAGATCACAGAACATGTGGCACAGATTCCATGAGTATTTATTGGAAATAACTATGAGAATGAATAATTTAAACACAGGCATATATCTTCTAGCATATCAAATAGCTTATTATAAATTGCTAAGGGTTGAAATACATAATGAAATTATTATTTATTTTGAAAGTTCAGTTACTCAATGTCCTCTGTAATTTTGAGACAAAGGTTTCACAGGGATGAAAGCTGAGCCGGGCAGTGAAGTACGGATAGATTATAAATAAGTAGATGGAGGAGAAAAACATTTCAAGTTGAGGCACATAGATGCAAAGCAATTCAAATGGGCAAGAACATGGACAAAAGAAAGATGGATTAAAGGACTTAATTTCCTAAGAGAATTCCAACTCTGTATTTTTTAAACTTACAATATGTACAGGCTCTGTAATCTATTAATTGTATGACTCTATTAGTTGTAACTTTTTCCTCAATATACTAACAAATATAGAAACATCATCATGTAAATATATTAAAGAATGTAAGAACTGGGAGACTTAAAATTTCCCAGGATGACACATTTTTTGTGTCAGAGCTGAGATGTGAACAAACATTTCTGGTTTCCAAGTTCTATGTATATACATATTTTTTACCTACGAAGTTTGATTCCTCATCCACAAAAAGAAAGTCAAATCTGAAGAACTTGTGTTAGTTTTCAGTGAAATAAATTCAGTGAGATTTTTCCAGGTTGACCATGATTCCAAAAAATCATGCCATTCTATCCAAGTTCTCTAAAAATACAGGTAGTGTAACAAAATACTAAATATAAATGGGACACAGCTACCAGACTCTGTCATCAAAAAACAGAAGTCAAAAGGAGTGGAGCAGGTTAGGGAGAATGATCCTATTAGGTTTGTGTTGAATTTGAGTCTTTGCTAGATAAGCTTTAGATTTCTAAGGCACCCATCTCAAAAAAAGTCTCCAGAAACCACCTGGAATTTTTTTTGGGCAGATCTTATAGACTATTTATGTATGTGTGTGTTTACTCTAATTCCAAGGATTACTTTCTCCTCCAGTGAAGTATCCAGTTGTGAGTTAGTCCTTTGGCCAGTGTTAGGTGTGTGCATTTCCTTGGCCTGGTATTTTAAATGACCTCTACTCATGACCCTCTTTGACGATTTAGACTTAAAAGAAGAGCTGTGCTCCTTCTCTAGCCCCATGCTGGAAGATATGTCTCACGGCTCACCTTCAAAGACCCTCTCCAGTTCAGTGGAAACCCGGTAAGGACCAGGCCCAAGGCTGGTTGAAAATGAGAACTGATGAAAAGAGACAATCCCAATGCTACTGCGAAAGAGTATATTATCTCCTATCCCTGGTTTTTCCCAGCAATTGAGGAAGAATTTCTCTCCCTTCTCAAGAAGACATTACTGCTTCATTTGAATTAGTGTTATTCAAAAAGTAAATAAATTGAATCTGTTCAATGATTTAATAACATGACAAATTTCTTGGTAGAATACAAGTATTTTCTAGAGTGCGCTCACCTTTCTGTGATGCAACAAAAAAAGAAAATGAAACAGATGGGAAAATTAAAGTAGTTCTCTCTTTGTCTACATTTCTCAATGTGTTGAGAAAGCAAGCTATAAAACAGACAAATTTACATTAAAGTATTTCTCATGTTGAAAAAAACTTTGTAGGAAAGTTTGAATTATTCCTAATTTAAAATTTTATATCTACTTAGTTTCAAATTTCATTTCATTGTTTTCTTAAAATTAGCTTTAAATTTTTACCATTTGGAACAGTCTCCTTTTAGTTAATTTTGGGTTTTTGTTTGTTTGTTTGTTTTGGTACCAGGGATCAAACTCATGACCTCGCACTTGCCAGGCAGGCAGGCACACCATTAAGCTAAACCCCAGGCCCCCAGCTAATTCTCATCTATCACATTTTTATAGTAAATGTGCCGATTATATCTCTATCTTACTACTTGTCTGTCTACTAAAGAACTCATAGTTCCTAGTGGAAGTTCTAATGCAGGCATTTAAAAAATGTTAACCAGCCTCTGTTAGTGTTCTTCCTATGAAGAGGAACAGTCTAATAAATATATTTAGGAGGATTTTTTTTTTAAATTCAGGTTTGTAATCATGATATTCCAGCTTGTCACCCACAAAGATGAACTGTAAAATTAGGGAACTGAGCGTCTTACTGTTGTGTTTCTTTATAGGCTTGTTTAAGGGCTTGATCACCTGTACCTTCCTTTAAACTCGCCCCTTGTTCATTCCAGACCACTGAAAAGTGGGGAAAACATTTAAGTACTGTGTGTCAGCATGCTTCAAACTACAAAATGTTTAGCTAAGAAAATAACAACCAGTGAGCATGAAAGGAAAAGTACGTAACAGCCACATGACTATTACCGAGATAGTCAGACATCCTGTTTAGGACAGCATTGCTATGGCGGGGAAAGTCACCTATTGATGATAAAAGTGAACTCAGGAAAAGTTCTATTTCTGTATTCTTCTTCAAGTCACTGCCCCATCCCCATCCCCCTGCCCAACTCTACTTCCCAATTACAGTAATTAAAAAGGAGAACATATCCCAATGGAATGCTTCTTTGTTTGAAACTTCCTTACCAGAAGTTTATTGTTCGTTAAAAAAAAAGTAACATTTATTGCTACATAACTGTTGTGTACAAAGTGATTTTTCTATAAACACTAAGTAAAATCTCACATTGCCTGCTTCTAGTGATTTATCTTGCTGCTAGTAGATTTATCAGATTCCATTAAAATTAAAAATCCTCCTATCTACCATAACAATCTTAATCCTGGGAATCTATCCCAAAGAAACAAACACATCAGGAGAGAAAGAATTATAAGCATACTTACTGCAGCATTATCTGTAGTGTCAGAAATACAGAAACAAAATCAAAGTTCAATAATTAAGACTGCTGAGTAGACAATGCTCCATCTAAATTATATAATACTGTGCTGCTACTTAAAATATACGTACAAATTACATCCAGATAGATACATTATTTCTTCCAGGTAAAGCCAAGTGAGAAAATATGACCCATTTTTAAATTAATGATTGTAAGCCCTATATTTGCATATATATGGAAGCGTGTATACAAATATGTTGCATAGAATTTTTTAAATAAAGAGAAAAATGGGTGAAAACATATTAAAAGGTTTTATGAGTTTCCACATGAATAGGGTAAAAGGAGGCTGAAGTGGGTAAGGAGATGAGGTAGAAAGAAAACATTCACTGTTAAAGCATGTGTATAAGCACATTCATGAATTATTTGAAACTACATATGAACTACCACTAAGTGAACATATTTTAAAAATAGACTTAGGCTTAAAATTTTCACAAATCTGTAGTAATTAATGCATGGAAATTAGAAATCAAGATAGAAAGATCTAGGGATGTAGACCAATAGCAGAGTACTTGCCTAGCATGTGCAAGACCCTGAGTTTGATCCTCAGCACAGTAACAACAACAAAAAAATCATCTGAGGCAATTAGTTAATACTGAACAGGCATTGCTTAATGTATTATAACCACATATAATTTAAAATTCCATTAAATTTAAAATCTCTTTCCAGCACATAATATTTGGGACTGTATAAATATTTTCATTTAATAACTTTAACTGAAATATTTAAAACTGTGCAAATGACTTAATATATTAATTCATTTAATCTCCAGACTGTGAGAGAGACATTATGTTCCTTATTTCAATTGTTGAAATGAGAATCAGAGAAGATGCATGGTACAAGTTTACTAAGGTAGCAAGTGCAAAGCCCAAAGGTTAAAATGCAGATTTTTTTGACCCAGAATCTGTGCTCCTTACCATTATTAGGTTTGTATTCCTATTGTTCTGAATGTCAGATTTCCTCTGTGTTATAACCTTTCTTTCCCTGGAAAAGTTATTGTGGTAATATCCCAATCTTCTCAGCCAATGTAAACCTGGTTGTGGGCTTCTATCACATACACTGTATCTAGAAGGAAAAAATTTCTATCAAGCAAAATTCTATGGTAAATACTGTTAATGGAGTTTTGATCAGTCAGAATCAGAATCTTGACTATCCAAAACTGAGCACAGGGCTGGGGATTTAGCTCAGCAGCACACGCGCCTGCCTTGCAAGCTCGAGGTTGTGAGTTAGACCCCTGTACCATAAAATAAAAAATAAAAAATAAAAAAAACTAAGTATCAGTTTCTTAAGTCAGAATGTTACAATAATGACAAAAATAATCATTCCTAGAAAAAAAATAAACAAATATTTTTAATTACTATGCCCAAAGCATTACTCTAGAAATTATTAGGAACAAATGAATCTACACTATTATGGTACAGGTACATACCACAAACTACACAGAATTTATACTGGGGTCATTGTTTAATTTTAAACTAAAAAAAAAATCAGAAGGACAAGTGAAAACAATCAATTTGGTTTATTCATACAGTGGAATATAATACAGAGCAATTAAAATGAATAAAGAAAATCTGTAAGAATCAACACAGATACCTTTCAGGAAAGTAATACCCACTGGAAAAAACAAGGCACCGAATGATTACCTTTTATGGAAATTTTTAAGCATGTAAAACACTATATTCTGTTTACACACACATACACGTATATGGATGAAAGTTTAAAAACAGCCTGATTTCACCAGGCTGATAAACACCAAATTTAAGATAGTGATTAATTCTAAGCTTTGGGACTGGAGAGGAAAACAAGACATCATTATATCTGTAATATCTGTTTATGTTGGTATATTCTTAAGTTGCTTCTTACTCATATCTGTATAGACAAAATATTAACAATTTGTCAACTCTGGCTAGCCAGTGCATTGGTATTTGTTATAAGGTTGTTTCTAGTTACTGAGCTTTTGATATTTTTCAATAAAATCAAAAGTATACCTGCTCTTAAAGAATGGATCATAATAAAACAAGTGTTTTAGTTAATGCCCAAGCAAAACACAGTGAGTTTTTAAAGACTATGGTGGAAATGGAAAGAAATGTAACTGGGAATGTTTTGGATATAAAGTGTTTGGATATAAAGAGGGGATGTTTGGATATAAAGAGGAATATAAGAAGTAAGGGGGGAAAGGAATGATATTTATGAATTTTTCAATCCATCTTTGCTTGTAGAGTTACTTTTTGCTTGTGGTTGGATCGTAACAGTGTCTCAGTTGGATAAAAACATGAAAAATATTAACCTGTGTGTTTCTATTACATGTCCCTTGAACATAGGTACTTGGGGTAACTACTTGCTAATAATCACGTCAGACATAAAGATAAGAAAACTATGCTTCTTTCTCTTGTTGAGAGTTGCTCTTAGTCCCAAATAATGGTTGATTGGAAATTTCCATGTTTAGTTAATCATGCTGTAACAGGTTACCGGAAACATAGTGATTTACAGCAATGCAAATGTGTTACAGTTCTGGATATCAGAACCCTAAAAGGAATGTCAGGGGAGGTTGTTTCCTCCTCTTTTCCAGCTCTTTGCCGCTGCCTGCATTTCTTAGCAAACCACCTCTTCCTCCACCTTCAGATCACTCAAGCCTCGGCCTTTGTTCTCACCTCTCCTTTCTCTGAATCTTCTTTCCTTTCCCTTATCTTGCATCTATTTTTATTCACTCGTGTTTTTTTCTTAAACACAGTTTTGGACCAATCCTCCTTCCTCCGCCTCCTGGACGGATGCCGGGATTGGAGCATGTGCCACCACATCCAGCTTCTTTCCTTCCTCTTACAAGGATACACGGATGGGCCTATTTGGGTAACGCAGAATAATCAAACCATCTCAAAATCCATAATTTAGTCACATTTGCAAAATTCCTTTTGAGGCTGTGGACATCTTTGGAGGCATTGGGCTACAGTCATTTAGAAATTTTACTTGCACTGAATTTTTCATTGAACAATGTATGAAACATTAAATTTTTGGATAATTTCCATGTATACACCATGAATCAACAAAGTTGGAAATTTATTTCTACCATAGCCAAGAAGTTCTCATTATCTTTTGGAAATAGATGAGAGTAGGAGAAATATTGGATTTTTATTAACTCTTTTAAATGATTTCAGGACGTTACGGATAATGATTACCAAGTTGTACGATTCTTACCTCATACCCATTTCTCATCTTCCAAATGTACTGAAATGTGATTTTTCACTTACATTCAAAAGTATAATGTGCTTCAAAGGAGCCTACTGGATAGGACAGGCTCTTAGCCCAAGGATGTTGCCTTTATTCTCAAGAATTTTATAGCTTCACTTTTGGAACTGTCTTTGAAGACAGTTCACCAGACACAGGAAGACACGGCTCGTTATTTTAAGGTCACAAGGTACTTCGCTTATTCTGTCTTCTTCCCTTCCCCATTGTTTCAGTCCGCTTAGCTTCATCCCCACTCCTTCCTCTGCGGAGATGAGTGCCAGGGATCTGGGGGAGAGAGGAAGCCTGGCCAGCAGAAGGTGGCTGAGCAGGGGGCAGGGAGAGCGTCAAGCTCACAAGGTAACGAACTCTCTGATACCAGTTTACTTGTGCGACCTGGCCCATCTCCCATGTTCCTACACGATAATGTTTCACGCTTTGCTGCGTATCAAAAAGTCATGTCATTAACATAAATGTATGCTGAGAATGATATGTAACATAAAGTCTCATTAGTTTCCAGCATAAATATTATTTTAAATATAATGGTGTGCTCAGAATTTTTGATGTGTTATTTTTTCATACAACAGATGGGATCATAAAAGAGATTTGAAAAAAGCTCACCTACCTACTGATCCTCTTCAAAGAATATCTTAGTTTAGTGCCTTTCTTAGAATAGCTTCTATAATTCAACGCTTTCCAGTTCTAGTAATAAAAGTTTACCAGACAGGCATATGCATAAATGAAGAAAATACTAATAATGTCATCATGTGAAATATTTACGAATATAGGCTATAAATGTTTTAATACTGTTTAAATATAAACACAATTCAGAAACCCTCTCATATTTCCATTGCTAAGTTTACATAATGTTTGTTAGTTTCTTTCAGATTCCATTTTTATATATTCCTATTGAAAATATGTACATATAAAGGTTATTCTTGGGCCAATTAAGATTACTCAATGAAATGTCTACAAATAATCTAAAGAAAGAAAGTAAGTCCTACTTAATATTAAAATCTCATACTAGAAAAGCCTACCCCATTACAAGACAAATTTCCTTTATTTAACACAACTATCATCTGGCTTCCTCCAGTAGCTCATCCTCTTGGAACAGAGTAAAAATCCTTAAATCCTTAACACATGGTACACAAGTATGGCCACTACGTTCAGTACACATGTGCAGCGTCCTTAGTCTGGACTGAGATGGCTGTGAGTCACAGAGATCCAGTGTTCGTTACACAGCTGTCCCAATCACAAAATCACTATCACAGTGTAAAGTTAGTCTGACACACAGGAAGCTCTGAGAGGGTTACAATAGCTAAAAGGAAAGGATTTATTTAATCTGGCAAGTTGATTCCCTGAGTCTCTTGTAAAGCAGAAAACAAATATGTAGGAAAAATGAAGATGGACAAAAAGAAGAATTAAGTGAAACTGGTATCATAAATCTCAGGAAAGAAAAGGTTTAAGAGGGAAGTTGTTAATAATATTAAACATTACATAGAAATTATGCTGAAATAAAGGTGTAGTCCAAGCATTTTAATAATTAAGATATCATTGGTTATGTTAGCAAGAGCAGTTTCAGTGAAGTCAAAGAAATACTGTTCAGAAAAGAGAATGAGAATTAGTCTTTCAAGAACTTTGAAAGTGTCATTAATGGAGAGAAGGCTGAAGTCATAGTAGAACAGAGAGAGATTCCAAAAGAATTTGGAATAGTGCTGGGCATGGTAGTACACGCCTATAATCCCCGCATTCGGGAGGCTGGGGCAGGAGGATCACCCCGAGTTAGGCCAGCCTCAACCACAGTGAGTTCAAAACTAGCCTGAACTACACACTGAGACCCTTGTCTCAAAAAACAAAGGATTTGGACTGGATAATGCTAAGGGCCAGGGGAGGAATTAGTCTTTCATGGAAAAGAGACCTCACTTCAGAGGAATTTGGTAACTATGTTTCTAAAACATAAACTTCTGAAAAAGGAAGAATGAATACTCATGCAGATGTCTGTGTAGAAGCAATGGTGTTTGGAAAGTTAAACAAATGTAATATCTATGTATTTCATTTTTAAACATTTATGTATTTTATACATCAAAGCAATTTCACACACACAGTTGAGTCTCTTCCCATTAAAAATGGGCTCAGGGAGACGAGTGACTTGCCCAAGGTCCTTGATTCTGTGAGCAGCAGAGGTGCTTCTGTAGACTCCAGCCTTACTAAGCCACATTCCTCAGTAATGGCAGAAAGCAGAGGAACACAGTTGTGAAGGAAACGAACTCCGGGAAGTAAGAGACTAGCTTGAGCAAAATCAAGGGTTATGTTTCTTCTGACAAGAGAGGAGTATCTTTCCAGAGATTAGATTTCTACAGCTGTTTTAAAGATTAAAGAAATGGAGTGTCTTCTCTGCTGCCAGTCTCCTGCCCCTGGCTTGTAGGTGGCCCTCTCCCCTATCTTATCACTCTAAGACACCACTTTCTTTTCATCTATTTGAGATGGAACTGCCTCCAAGACGCAGATTTTTGTAAAAGCCCTTATGGGGAAGACCATCACACTTGAGATTGAACCCTCGGACACTATAGAAAATGTAAAGGCCAAGATCCAGGATAAGGAAGGAATTCCTCCTGATCAGTAAAGGCTAATCTTTGCTGGTAAGCAACTTAAAGATGGACGTACTGATCACAACAACACTGAAAAGGAGTCCACTCTCCATCTTGTGCTGAGACTCCGAGGTGGTGCTAAGAAAAGGAAGAAGTCTTACACCACTCCCAAGAAGAATAAGCATAAGAGAAACAAGGTTAAGGTGACTGCTCTAAAAACACTGTAAGGTGGATGAAAACGGCAAAGTTAGTCGCCTTCCTGGAGAGTACGTTTCTGATGAATGTCCTGCTCGAGTTTTTATGGCGAGCTACTTTCATAGACATCATTGTGGAAAGTGTTGTCTGATTTACTGCTTCAACAAACCAGAAGACAAGTAATTATGAGTCAATAAAAGACTTCAGCTAAAAAAAAAGATTAAACAAATGTTTAATCATATTTGTGTTGTGGGTGCCTTTTATCAGGATAGAAGAAGAGGAATAAAGTCTGTCTACTGGAAAACAGTACCTGCATGAGATACTGAAAAATCTCAGGGATTTCAACTTACTGGGGTACAGTATGCCAGTGGTGAGTTCTGTCTTCACTGGGAAATGTCTTTTTTGTTAGCATTACAGTCTCTGAGGCGACGGCCACACCATGCTAACACCTTAGGTTGGTATGGGATTTCAGACAGTCTGATGTATTAAAAAAAATTTATTAGCTCATACACCAAATCATATCCCATTCTCTTTCATTACTGAGACATTATTAAGAGAACAGCATCAACACTTGATCAGTGTAATGTAGATTAAAGTTATTGGTGAGAGACAGAGGCCTCAATGCTCAGTGAGGTAATGCAGTCATTTAGGAATTAAAACTCTGACAACCCAGAGTGTATTAGTCAAATCTATTAGAAACCCAGTCTACGCTCAATGACTACTACTGGATAGAAGTACTATCCGTACTGAATTTTCCCCTAGAGGCTTTGTTCTCAGCCAAGGTGGAGGTACTGTATAGAGAAACGAGTGGTTTTGTAAGACTTGTATCTCCCATTCATTTAGCTGTGTCTTTGGATCTCTCATGAATAATCCCTATGATTTAACGATCTCAAATGGACTTTGACAGCATCACAAGATCCCCTTCTTTGTCTTTGATATTTCTGACAGGAAAAGGTACTGAGCCAGTGAATGGGTTCAAGGGTAGAGGTCCCAGCAGGAGACCAGTGTTGGGCCTTCTGATAAACACAGAAGCAATGGACAGGAGCCTATTGTGATACTATAAAGGCAGCAGCTCCAGGACCCTGGAGACGCAGGCCTCATCCATCCATCTACTGTTGGCACTTTTGTTATTTCCTCCCAAGGGATGCTTGCTTTTCTCTGTGTACTACATGGGAAGTTGGAGAAGCTGGAAAAGCAATTTTCTTTTCCTCTCCTTCTTAACCATTTCCCCTAATCCTGAGACACAAGGTCCCTGTTTTGTCCTTGGCGTGAGCAGAGTGGGTGGGGGAAGTGAAGGGGCTGGGCCACACTGAGACAGCTGCCCCCACCTCCAGCACACTAAGGGAAAGTTCATTTTAACAAGAAGCTAATTACCAAAGGAGAAACTCTATTTGGCATTTAAAATGAACTCTATTTTCCTTTGATTAAAAAAATCTAAGTTTACGGATTGCATCAACTCAACTTTCCCCTTCATGTCAGCCAGGACTTCCTCTAAAAAAATGAGTTTATCTGCTGAAAATGATAACATGGAAAATGAGATATTTAGTTTGGTTCCTTAGCTCAGCTATTTCTTCTAGTTGTAACTAGCTAACTTTATAGTAATTCTTTACCTTCTGCCAAAAACAATCTTACTAAGTCTATCTTTCATTACCATGTTGTTAACATGACATGAATACTATTTTACAAAAAGATTCTGAAATAAGGGAACCAATTTTGAAGATTTTAGTTCTTTTATTTATCTTACCAAACCTTTATCTAATGTGTCTTAGTTTCTTTTAGGTAACAGACAACTTGAATTATGACTCATTCTTCCTCCACATTTTTTGTATATTAGACTCTCCAGTGGGTATTATTTTCCCTCTTGTGACAGATTCTCCTTTACGTTTAGTCACTTGACTTGCAGGAAGACAGAAAAAATGACTAAGCAAAACAGTCTTGGTCATCAAGTAGGTTATTTCTGTACAGGTTATTCCTAAGCCCCTTAAAGGCACCAAACCAGATTTTCATAATCATTATAATACATTATGAGACAAGAGACTGAGGCAGCAAAATATAAGATTTTCTAAATATTAGCAGTAAGTTTAAACTTTCACCATATATTACAAAATATACTCAGTAAATACTTTAAATAGAACACTTCAAATCAAAGTTTTTTTTTTCTTTTTTTGAAACAGGATCTCACCATGTAATTCAGGCTGTCCTTGAACTCATTATGTAGCCCAGGCTGGCCTTAAATTCAGGTTGACCCTCTTGCCTCAGTTTCCCGAGTGCTGAGATTACAGATATGCACAACATACCTGGCTAAAAATCACTTTTTAATCTAATGGTTGAATAGAAAAACATATCCTGCACATTCTTAACTAAAACACAATAAAATGTCTAGTTGTAGGAATGAAGACAGTTTGGTTTGTTTTAAAAGGCACAACAAATGGACTGTGTTTTGACCTGCATGCAAGGACAGGATCACTTTCACACACTGCTAACTCGGCCGCCTTCCTGAGCACAGTTTATGTCCGAAACCCTGGATTCTGCAATACTCTCTGATCCAATCTTATGAGTTAAACACTACTATTCCCACTTTAAGAATGAAGACGCTGGAGTGAAACAAAATAAAACAAAAGCCTTTCCACAGTCATATGGTAAACTAATGGTAGAATCTGATTTAAATCCATGGTTATCGCTATCTAATACAAAACTTACTCTTAACCTGTATACTGTAAAAGGAACCCATCTGGGTGAGGTTGTACTTCTCTGTAAACTCAGCTACTCAGAAGGCTGAGACAGGAAGACTGGCTTCGAGGGCAGCCTGAGTCACAGCAAGAACTTGTCTCAAAAAACAAAGCAGAACAATGCCTTAAACCAGTGAGGCTTTTTTTTTTTTTTTAATCGGTACCAGGGATCAAACTCATGACTGGGCACCTGCAAGGCAAATGCTTATGCCGCTGAGCTAAATCCCCAGCAATAAGGCTTATTCTTATAGGTATTTCTCTAATAGACTAACACGCAGCATTTTAACATATTGGAGACTAGGTCGTGCTAAATTTTTTTTTTCAAATTTAAAAACAGCGAAATTAATTTTTAAACAGTATTATTTTACTTAAAAATATATGAAATAGCCAGGTACATAGCTCAGCAGCACAAGCGCCTGCCTAGCAACCACAAGGTTGTGAGTTCAATCCCCGGTATCAAAAAATAGATAAATAAAATAAAAATATATGAAACAGGCATGTGTGACATAGAAAGGTTTTACCTTTGTTATTATAAACTATCTCTTTAAAGATCATTCAATGTGTTCTCAAACAATAAACCATCAATTTTAAGACAAAGACCTGCTTTTACTGAAAAAAATGTATGAAAATGAAAGATGCAACGTCAATTTAAAAATGATTATTACAATTCTCTAGTGGTTGTTGATTTTTTTTTCTTGAAGTACAAACACTGTAATTCATTAATGTTGTTTACGCTGGAGTTGTATAGTAAAAGGAAAGAGTTACAGAGCAACGGCAGATCCAAACAACCCCAGGAGCTACCACTACTGGACTTTTCTCTGTAGGATGATTATCATTACTTTATGTCCTAATCCTCTGACTGTGCAGTGAATTTTGTATGGTCCAAATGAACTCTGCAGTTAGTTAAAAAGAATACTAAGAATACGTGTTTATTTATTGATAGAAGATAAGGACGGAGAAAAACAGATCTGCTAGCTTTCCCATGTTGATCTTCTTTAGTAAAACTACTCAACATGTTTGTTCAGTCTGCAGCTTCTTTCCATGGCTCTTTCGAGGTGTTATTTTAGCACTGATGGAACTCACTGAATGATGTGAATGAATAAGGAAGAGCTGGCACTTGCAGATATTAACCTCCAGCTCTATCTCAGGAGAGAAGATTTTTGTTAGATTTGCTGAAAAGTTCTGAGAGGAAGGAAGAAACATTAGTGAGAATTTCCCTGATAAAATGTTTCAGTTTTTAAAAATTCTGTTCAATTATATTCCCCTCAAATAAATATATGAGATAGGTCAGTCTTTCTTATTAAAGACTGGTTCGGTTCCAGTTGACTCAGGGACTGAGTCACCTACATTAACAGCTTCGTGTTACTATAATAAATACTGGAAGCAAGCTACTTTATTAAAAAAAAAATAGAGGAGCCAGGAATGGTGGTACAGGCCTTCAATCCCAGTGCTCAGGAGGCTGAGGCAATAGGAGGATCACAAGTTTGAAGCCAGCACGAACTGCAAAATGAGACCCTCTCAAAAAAACAAAACAAAACAACCACCACCACAAAAAAAGGTTTACTTAGGATCATGATTCTGAAGGTGCAAAGTCTGGAGACCTTGTCGGGTGACAGCCTTCTGCCAGACAGAATCCCATGGTCTCACAAAGTGCCACATGGCAAAACACAGGGACTATGCATGCTATCTTTTGCTCCATATAATGCTACCAGGATTAATCATGGGGCTCCACCCTAATGACTATATAACTCTAACCACACCCTGTAACAGCCCCATCTAAACACCACATTGGGGTAAATTTCCACCCTCATAATGTTTTACAGTAGGGGCTGAGTTCAACACAGGGAGCCCTAGGGGACATTCAAACTATATCCAAACTATAGCACCATCATATATCCTTATGCAAATTAAAGCAGTAAGTATATAATTTTATTTGAATTTTCATTGCATCTCCAACTGTATTACATACATCACAATTTTGAAAACAACAAAAAATCCTGAGGAAAATTAAAATCACCTACAATTCCATCAGTCAGGAAAAAAACTCAGTAAAAATTGGTAATTAGTTAGAATGGGTACAATCATCAGTCAAGAACACTTAAGTAGAAATAAACTTTACAAAATGAAAAGCTTTTGAATTTGTTTTGAAATGAGGAAAGTAAAGATTACCTATCAACAGGTTCCCAGATCTCTTTCCTCCGTGGAAATTCTACAAAGTAGAGTCAGTGACTAAGAGACTGTGGGAGTTGGTTCTCCTGACTAAGCCATAGGCTTTCTCATTCCTGTGGTTGTTACTTTAAAGCAGAGGAACAGTTTTAGCAACCAGGCATATACAATAAAAGGCCCCAATTGCTAAATTACACTAAATACTTCACAGTGAATGAAGGATTTGGCAAACTGTCATCAAAATTCATTAGTTGTTACTTCTACTAAATTTCAGCTTTCATTTCTTTGACTCCTAAGAAAGCATTTTCTTGTGGAATTTAGATTTGGTAAACATCTTTTGCCATCAATTTCTAATGGAGAAGTCCATACATTCATAGTAAAATAAACCTATGGTGGCTGCAAAACAATGCACTTAGAAGTCACCTGGATAAAGCCAAAAAGTGAGCCAAAGAACTTGAGCAGAGGAAATTATTTCACTGATAAAATCTATTTGCTGTACAAAGACCATTATTTTTTTAACTAAAGTCTCACGTGACTCGGCCTTTGCTCTGTGGACAAATACCTCTGAGAAATGCTTTATGGTATACTCTTCTTGAGTTTATTATATTAGCATACCAATAATTATTTAAACATAACATGGTAAAAAAAGCAATATATAACTATTAATATATAATATATGGTCAGGAAGAAAGAAAACAATATATAACTATTAATATATAATTAATATATAATATATAGTCAGGAAGAAAGAAAACAATTCACCTTTGTTTTACAGTGTTTCCTAAATTTCTCTGACCATGAATTCTTTGATGACATAACACCTACTAATAATTAAAGGAACTCAGCATCTGAGAAATATATTTTGTGAATGCCACCCTAATGAATGCATCATCATCTATGATTTTCAGTTATACTACTAACTCATGGATAACAGCTTAACAAGATTCACTCCCTTACCTAAACTTACACAGACTAATGTTGACTGATTTGTAGTGACAAATACGTATATTTTTATCTTGGTTACTTTTCTCTCATTGCTAGGATGAAATATTTGATGCCCAAAATGAAGGAAGGAAAGGCTTATTTAGCTCACGGCTTTTGAAGTTTTCAGTCCATACTCAGCGGGCTCCAAGGAGGGGGTGTGGCTGAGGGGCAACTGTTCATGATGGCTGCAAGCAGCAGAGTGAAAAGGACAGAAAGGGGAAAGCAGCCTCCTTCCTTCCCCTGTACTGTATGGCGGCTCCCCACTCCTGGGTGGGTGCAGCACTCATAGAAGCAATCCTGGCACTAGACAATGACCCAATCACAAAGGTTGGACTCAGCGACCTCTATGACTGCATGAGGCTTTGGGGGACACCCAGACACAACCGTAACAATTACACAATCCGAACGGGTGAGTAAGGTTTATAGTATATAAATGATATGTCAATTAAAACTCATTTTTGGTATTTTATTTTCTTTTTAAAACAAATGTGCTTGTGTTTCAGGTATACTGAGAAATAGTTACTTAGTGAACACGTTATCAGAACAAAAGGAGGGTGGATTTAAGCCACTTACCAGTCCAATTACTTAAATGCAGGACGATCAAAAACAGCATTTGTTCATTAATTTTTATAAGAGAGAACATAAAAATGACAATTTTGGGCCAGGGATTTAGCTCAGCAGCATAAGCGCCTGCCTAGCAAATGCAAGGTTGTGAGTTTGATACCTGGTACCAAAAAAAAAAAAAAAAAAAAAAAAAACAATTTTATCACATTTATTCCACACAATAATCAACCGGTTGAAATGACACCTGCCCAGGTAACGCTCGGGACAGTCAGTATGCAAACAAATACACTGCCCAAGAGTCGCTTGGGGTAGACTGGGCAGTGGTTGAAGAATGTTTGCTGTTGGCCAAAGCACGCATTCCTGTCCCACGAGAGAGGGCGTCCGTCACTACTGCGTCTCCAGACTCTAGGCCCTCTCCCTTGGGGTGTACTATCTGAACATGACGTGATTCCACCACTGCTAGCCTTTCTTTGCAAATGTGTTCACCAATGCATCTTCTGAGGTCCTCTTTATAATACAAGAGGCAAATGCAATCTCCAGGGCAGAAATGAAGAGCAGCAGCCATATACTAAAAGAGCACAAGTGCACTATTTCCTTTAAATGCCACTTTTCTTGGTGTATGTATGTGAAAAATATTTTATGAATATAGAGACTAGAGGTTTTAATTCTAGATCTTCAGGCTAAACAGAACATGGTGTATTTGCTTTTGATTTTATATGCTGAAAAATATATATTAAATATATTATTATATATTTAATATATATAAAGGCTCAGTGCTAAAATCTCCATTTACCTTACTTTTCCTACAAAGAAAAACCAAGAAGATTGATATAAGTAACTAAATCATGTATCTCTCCTATGTCAAACATGAAAAATGATATTACTTGGTGTCACAGTTGAATTATACGGCTAAGTGAATCTCAATGGTCATTTTTTAAAGCTCTTGATTCTCTAAGACACTTTCATCACCTACAAAACAAATACAAGTACCACATGAAAGGAGATGACCCTTTTTTTGTACAAAAACTCTTTACTTAACTATTAAGCTATTTAAAATACTATTCTTTAAAGAGGCCACAAATATTATAGCATTCAGAAATTTTAGCTACAACTCTTGAAAGGTAAGATTTTAATTTTTCAGTCACCTTTTACAGGTTTAGCATCAAGAAGATAACATCTATAGAAAGTGTTTGGTTGGTTCAGACGCCATTCCTGCTGGTGGTACGTAGAGCGTCCACGATGGTTTTATTGTATTCCACAATCTGCTTGGTCACATTTTCAATGATTTGCTGATAATCACTTTCCTGACTCTTCGTTGCTATGACTGTTATATGAGTTAAGGTGAAATACTGTCAAAAACATTCTAATGTGGCTGGCTGGTCTTGTCTAATGACTATAAGGTAGTACAGAAAAAGCACAACTAGAATATTTTTAAAACACAGTATTTTACTATTATTTAAACATAAATTGAGTGTTGGATTATACTTCATTTGAGTCTTCAAAAAATTTCCTAGAAAATAATGTAGACTTTCATTCACTGTAAAGGTATGCAACAATCAGTTGTAATTTAAATAAACAGGATTATTACAAGTGATTTCTACAAATGCCAAAGCCTTGGCTTCCAGTCTTTGCACAATGTATATGAAAACAAATGTGACAATCCTAGATAATCAGACATAAACCCAAAGTCTTACATTTGATACATTTTGTTTTAAAAATAGACCTTATTTTTCAGCTTTATTTGCAGTTCTATGTGAAGATTATACATCAGTTTTTACTTGTTTTATTAATAAACCATAATTTGGATGTTTTGAGTTGATGGTTTTGTGATGTAGCTGGATAAACCAGCTTTGTAACAGATTAAGTTACGTATAAAAATTTTAAAATGAATATTCTAAAAAAATCTCTAAAAAGACAACCCAGCCAAATTCGCTTCGCCATCTTAAAGGATACATTCTTTCATCACAAAATTATTTTGCTCATGGTGTTGCCACTTTCTCTCTAAATTTGTAAGCTAAAAATACAAAAGAAATTGTTAACTGTTGCTCCTTTTTGAAACAATTATATAGTTTTTCAAGAAGATAAGAAAAAATACCATTTAAAATCTTAATTCCTTCAATTTTATTGAAATAAAGCTGTAATAGATAAAGAAATGTAGGAAAAATCAAACAACAGCAAATACATTAATATAATGTTTAATCATGTAGCAGGTTTTACTCTATATTACTTTAATTAGAAAGTATTTAAATGTTTATTATAACAATAAACATGCCAACTAAATGACAATTTATGATTTTCCTTTTCCTAAGAGAACCTAAAAAAGAAAAATGGGACATGATGGGTAGCTTTCCTTGAAATCTGGAAATCTAATGTGACAGAAGTAATATATATTCTAATGCTGTCAAAGGTTTAGCTATATAGGAAAAACTTCCTTATTTCCAGGGCTAAATTTCCTGTCTAATTGCACAAGCTGTGATAAGAGCAGAGCTGCAGTGTGAAGATTATAGGAGGGTTTGTAAAATGCTGGCACTGTTACAATAATTTCTGCATCAACAGGAAACTAATGTGGATATTATACTGATGGTTGCTTCCTCAGAAGACAATTTTACTGTGATAGAATTAAATTGTTTTTCTGATTTAATTAACCTGTAACTCTGGGTTACAGTCTTTCTTTTTAAAGATGCACACAGTTTTTCCTAAGCAAAGTACTGTCTAAAAAGTAAAACTCTAAGACAATGTTCTGCCTAGGCATTTCAAAGAAGTAATGAACATTTTTGAAAATGTGGTAACTAAAAAATATTCCTTTCCACTCTCACATTAAAATTATTTTCAGGGCCTAAACTCAACCTTGATGTAGCAGCCATTCTATTATTTCCTCCAAAGAGATAAATCTAGACATTAGAGTTAATCATAACTAATTTACTGTGTGAACTCTAAGAGCTAATGCTATTAAATGCCCTCTCTCTCTCTCTCTCTCACCCAAACAGGACCTTGAAGTTAAGATGGTATTGAGGAAGCAGTCAGCATTTTTGGCAATAAATCATTAATAATCTTTTGCAAGTCAAGGACCAGACTTTTTTCTCTTTGTTTTATACAAAGAGGTGGCCTTCTTAAAACGCAACAGACCTCCTAAGTGCTATACAAATAATGATATAAAAGTAACACCAGGTCAAATGGCCAAATTTCTTTTACATTATACATCTACGTGAAGTATAATGATTTGCCTTTAAGCCTCCAAAGACACCATGAACACAAGCTTAGTTTTGAAAATTTGTTTTCTCTGTAACTTATTTAAATCATCTGTTATATAAAATTATTTATACATGCCAAAACCCAGTTTTTAAGAAAATAGTTGCAAAAGATTAGGAGATAGGATTTGATTTGATCAGGTAGGCTTTACAAAAGACATTAAATAATACAGAGAAGCATTTAAAATTGTGGCTTATGGTATGGTTTCTAGTTATTAATAAATAAAGCTAAGATATATCTAGCACTTAATATGGGACTAAACAAAGGAGCCACAGATTGACTCATAATAAATAGCATTCATCAAGTGTCTTGCACCTTAAAACATCTATTCCGTGGAAGAGGAGAGCTAGTATTTCATAAAATATACTCTTTGGTCAAATAACTATTTGAAAGAGTGATCTTACAAACTTTTTCTAAGTGTTTCTTTCCAGGAGTCATCCCACTCAAAGCAAAGATAATTTTGCTACTTATAAGAGTACATCAGGGCCTGGGGTTTAGCTCAGCAGCATAAGCACCTGCTCGAGGTGCTCACAGGGTCATGAGTTCAATCGCCGGTACCAAAAAAAAAAAAAAAAGAGTACATCAAGGTTTGCATATTATGAAGTAGAGACAGAATAACTGACACATGAATTTGAAAATAGAAATTAGTGATTTCTATGCTTTTGACAGTGGTGGCAAACTCTCATGAGACTGCACTCCTTTCGAGACTATAAGGTGTACCTTTTTCAGATGGTACATCCATACAATGCCTCAACCATCCTCACTGCTGGAATTATAGGTGCACATTAACACACGTGACTTCAGGACAGTTTTATAACTTGAAATTAGCAAAATAAACAACTGGATATTGTTTCAACAACATTATGCCTTATGGGGTATAATATTTATACCTATTAAGATTCATACTTTTAAAAATGTCTCTAGATAAAGAATTTACAAAGTATAGTTAAAAGCAAAAAACAAACTCCCAAATAATGTGCACAACATGATATAATTTCTGTAAGTATATGAAAATAATTTATGTATTTACAAGTATGTACAATGTATGTGTACACATAATGTGAATATATATGTAACATACATACTAAAAGAACTCATACTGAAATGATAAATAAGAACTCTTTGTGTTGCATGGTGGGACACTGTCATGGTTTATGTCGGTGGCCCCAGGCCTCATGCATTTGCATTGTGCATCTGTGATTGGTTCAATGTCTAGTGCTTGGATTGGTGATATCAGTGCTACACCCACCTAAAGGTGGAGCCAGGATGTGATGTAATGGCTGGAGGAAGGCATGTCTCTCTCTCTTGCCGGTTTCCACCTTGCTGTTTGCAGCCTCCATGAACTGCGGTTCCGCCATGCCACCCTGCCTTGGAGCCAACTGAGTATGGACTGAAACCTTTGAAAACTGTAAGAAATAAACCTTTCCTTTCCCAACTTTGGGCATCAGGTATTTTGTCTCAGCGACAAGTAAAAAGTAACTAAGCCAGATATTAATTATTGGGGCTTATTTTATTTATAAGTTTTTTAGGGGTTTTCAAAATTTCTGCCTCTGAAATTAGAAGTTTATGCTTTACTTCTGAAATCTTTCCAAGCTATTACCCACTATACCATAGTGGTTGTACTAAAAACAGTGCCTAACAGTGCCAGAATTGGCCTCTTGTCTGAAGATAAGAAAGGCCAGAATTGGCCTCTTGTCTGAAGACAAAAAAGGAAGAGGAGTTAATTCATCCTGAGGAAAATTGGTACAGAATGACTGCTCTGAAAGACAGACTATATAGGGGATTTGGAGCAGGAAATAAATAAATAAATAAATAAATAAATAAATAAATAGTTGTCAGAGGTAAAAATATAGATTAAGAAAACAAGATAGATGTTCCAAAGTAAATTAAAATTTTTTTTACCTGAGAATGTGTCTCATTTTCTTGTAATTGTGTTTTCAGTGCCTCAAATTCACTGTTCAGCTTCTCTGTTATTTTCTTAAAGGCATTCTTACGGGTTGATAATACTGTTCTCTCCTGATGCAATTTCTAGAGAGACCCAAATAGAAGTAAATAACAGTTATAGCAAGTATGTGGTAAATCAATACAAATCATATTTGTGTTAAGTAATTTCACTGATTGTTTCTGATGAAATTCTACCACAGCATAATTTTTCTAAGACTTCGTAAGAATATTCTTTGAAGTACATTAAAAGCTATGTGGATATTAACTGTATTAATAATGACACTTCCATATCTGTCCCTATTCCACGAAGTTTACTTTAAATTAATGAAAACGGCAATAAAGACACAAGTTTTCAGTAGAGAAACATATCAAATCTACATTTAACAGAGTTCATATTTAAGATGCTGTTCATTAAGTAGTAGCTTATAGCCCAGTTTTCAATTTTTGCTTTTTGCTTAATATGTCAAGTCACTATAAATTCCAATTACATATGTAAAAAATTCAATTATGCATCAAATAATCAGCTAAAAATAGTAAGTATGAACTACATATAAAACTAATCAATAAAAAAACAACTTGAATTATAACTTTGTAGGACTTTGTTGGCATTTACCTTTCTCTTTTCTTCACCTGATGATTTTAAAGCTGGCAAATCATTATATGTCTCCAGATCTGTTGTCATTTGCTTAATTCTGCTTTTTAGAGAATGTTGTTCCTCTATCATCTTACTTTCCAGGAGCTCCATTTTCTGTAGATCTAACTGTAGACGTTGACTGTCTGAAAAAATAGGAATTTAAGGCCAAAATTTTATTCTTTCACATAAAAACATACAATTAAAAATCATGTTTTACAAAAGTATCTGTAAAAGAAATGTTAACTGTGACAAATGAAACACTATAAAGATAAATTAGGAAAAGAAAGTTTGTCTCTTTATTAACCAATCTAACCTGACACATACGAGCCACATCTGACTCCATGCTCACACAAACATAAAAACATACTTGAGCTCTTTGTTATACCTGACAACATACTTATCAGATAAAGAGTCATTGTTTTTAACAGTGTCAGGACACACACATAGTTATGTAAAAAATCAGTATACGATAAAACATTATACAAATACATATTTAAGAACAATATTATAATTTCATACACTCCACACTCAAGTCTCACTATTTGCAATACTTATGTTCTATAAAATCACCATAAATAATGAGTCAGCAAGCCCCAACTATTGCTCCTTGGGGGAATACAGCCTCTGGTCACAATTTTGTCAACTATCCCAAACCCAATCCTGTCTTGTGTGTGTTTCTGTCTAGAAACATTTTTTACTATATAGTGTTGTTGCTGTGTTAGTATTTAACATGGCCATTAGAACCAGGACTTGTATGTGGAATGAAGTTACCCAGTGCACGTGTAATAGCTTCATGACCTTAGGAGCCCTAGACATCCATCAGCAATTCACTCTAGGGCCATTTGAAATAAGAACTGAAATAAGACAAACTTGCCTTTTCAACCTCTTCTGGGAATTGTGTGTGTCAGGCTGTTCAAATTTTTCATCACTTTGCACACACCTATGAATTGCCATGAACAAGCTGCAAGTATCGATTTCAGTTACAAATTAATTTCAGTGAACAGGAAAGTTTACAAAACAATGTAGATTGACTATACACAGGTGCGTGTATTTCTCATTCTTTTACTCAAAAGTGTGTGCCAGATGGTGAGGACGTGACAGAGGTCAGCAGAAACACTGTTTTCACTCAAGGACTTGTATCTCAGAGGTAGAACCAGGCAATTGAGTCAGCATTCACAATAAGCCGGAGGACTATGGGAAGAGCAGAACAGCATACCACAAGAGCACGTGGCAGGGATAAAGAAAAGCTCTAAAGACAGGGATTTAAGGATTAGTAGCCGATCACAGAAGGAAAACATAATGCAGAGAAAACAGTCAAAGTGCAAAGGTAAGAAAGCACAGTACCTGGGACCAAATAACAGAAACTTGGCAGGGCAAATATTAATAACATCCAATACTCATATTAAATGGAAATGAAAAATGAATAACAATGTTAAAAAGTCACTCATTTAAAAAGTGGTGTCTGTATAATCAAATCTTTTAAAGTTAGTATAAAGACTCTTTGAATGTTTCCTCTATCCCTTAAGCATTTTAAAAAACTATCCTGACATTTCATATACAAATATATAAAACTTATCATAATAAAAGATACATTGCTAAGACTGATAGGATAAGTATTTCAAAACAAGGGGAAATATTTTCAGGGGATTAGTGGCAATGTGTCTTTTACTATAATTAACTTTCACCACATTTTGATCACACAGAAACTATGTATATCAGGATTTAAGGGCTGCAAAGAGGTTTATTTTGTTGAACTCATATCTCTACTAGGGTTGGAAACAGTTACAATACTATAGTGCTGAGTAAGTCACTATGGTTTATGATGTTTCAACGCTCTAAATAGAAAATGTGCTTAGCTTAGATATTTTGATTGCCTAAAATAAACAGTTACAGAACTAAATGTGAATTTGAGTATATAATAAGAAAATACACTTAAGAACCATTCAAACTGATTTTCCTAGGAAAAAGGAGAAAATGGTGGCTTGATATAGGGTAAGGTTTATCTGTCTCTAACAACAGATCCCCTTGAAAAGCTAAAAGCTTCTCCAAGAGAAGAGACAGGAAGAGGATGCAGTCTAGTTCCTTCTGATATGCTATGAAGCTGCAAAGTTTACCAAGCAATGTGTACATAGTAGCAAAATCTCAGAAGGAACCACTTTGACCCAGGGAAATGTTTCTGAAATATTGTGCCATCAGCACATTTGTTTACTCCCTGAAGTTTCCTTTCCAAAAATATAAACAAAAACTACTGAACAATTCTTTGCCTCTTTACCATGCAGTGCACCAGTGTTTGTCCAATCTTTTTTTTTCATTAATTCCCTAAGAATACTTTTGTAGGTTTTTTACCTAATTGATTCACTTCCCTTAAATTTTTATAGCATAGATGACAGTGTATCTCCATAAGTACAGAGACTCTTTGGAAGGCTACATTATCTTTTTCACCTTCCACCCACGAAGCAATATTGCCCCTTGGCAACTCAGAAAGGAAACAGAAAATATATTTCCCCTGAAAGGTAAACAAAAATATTATAAGCCTCTTAGGAATAATTTCAGATATAAAAACTTTGTTAAAGTGGGAGATGATGTAAGGAAAGGAAAATAATTTATATGCTCGATTCAAATTAACAAAAACATAATTACAGCAGTCACAGCATTCAACTTTTAGTGAGGAAAAACTGCAGCACAATCTTTATCATAGAAATAAACTCAATTTTCATCTCCATGAAGTTCTCATTCTTTTTGAATTTGACATCTCTAGCAAAAATATAATGACTAGTTTTTCAAAGGAAATGTAAACACGAAGTATAAAAGCATGGAAGGGACACACTTACTTTGTTTACTGTGTAGTAACACTTACTTTGTTTACTGCCTTTAGGAAATGTCTGGTTTTTTTTTGGGGGGGGGGTTGTATATATAGAGAAGAAAATGTCAATAAAATACAGTTCCAAAACAGGCTAATAGGAGAGTAATAATAATCATGCTTTGCCCATTGTTATCTTCATAACAGTCATTCAGAGTACAAGATACAAGCATGAAATATTGTCCCAACAATATTAGCACAAACTTTTCAGTGAACTAAGAGAAACTACTTGTTAACTACCTTAACTATCTTCTGTATACATATATTTTTTTCTTTTTCTGTTCAGCATTCCCCTTTGTCCCATCACAGTTTCTCACTGTGTTTCTTTTGAACAGTTTCTTTCCAATTCACAATATCTATTGTACATTTTGGATTCTTATTTATTTGTTCAGTTTCTCACATTTGCAAGACAATATGATGTTTACACATGTAGTTCTGATTTGTTTCATTTATGAGCATGGTCTCAAGTTGTATACATACATTTACCTATAAAAGTCTTGAGTTTATCCTTTATAGCTGAGTAGTACTTCATTGTACAAAAAAAAATCTTTTTTAGTCATTTCTCACTTTTTTTAGTCATTTCTCAGTTGATGGGCATTTGGGTTATTTCCAAAAGTTAGCTATTACAAATTGTGTGACTATAACCATGAGTACACATGTATCGCAGTGGTGTGATGTTTTAAATTCTGGGAAGATATCCACAAGAGGAATATCTTGGTACAATGGGACTCTAAACCTAGTTTTTTGAGGAATCTCCATACTGACCTCCACAGTGTTGCAGCAGTCTACACTCCCACCAACAGTGGAGAAGGGTTCACTTTTCCCCACAGTTCCTGCTGTGTTTGTTATTGGTTGATTTCTTGATTCTTTCTGGAGTGCGGTGGAATGTCAGTGTTGTTTTAATTTGCAGCTCTCAAATAACCAATGATGGTGAGCATTTTTTCATGGATTTATTTGCTATTTATATTTCTTCATCTGAGAAGTACATATTCATCTCAGATGCCCATTTTTGTTCCACAGGTATAAAGTTTCAGTTTTACAAAATGAGTAAGTTCTAGAGCTTGAAATGTTGGTCTGAACTAAAATATTGTAAGTACTTAATGTTGAATCTCAAATTCCTGGAAAAGGAAGAACAAATCAAACTGAATTCTCATATGAGAGAGAAAATTATAAAGATCAGCGCAGAATACAATTGAGACTAAGAAAATACTACAAAAAAAAATCAATGAACAAGACAGCTGATTCTCTGAACTATTAAATAAAATCCAGCCAACCTTATCAAAAAGAGGGGAGAAAAGAACCAAATTCAAGCAATTAAGGTGAAATCACAACAGATCCTGTGGAAACCCAGATCATCAATATGTACTTCAAGAACCTACACTGTAGTGTAAACACAGAAGAAATGGACAGATTCTTAGACACATACAAATGACCAAAACTCAATCAAGAAGATATAAATATTCTAAATAATCCAGTATCAGTCAATGAAATTGAAAACCTACCAACAAAGAAAAGCCCAGGCCCTGATGGATTCACTGCTGAATTTTACAGGAAATTGAGAGAACTCATGCCACTAATGTTGAAACTCTTTAAGGAAATAGAAAGAGAAGTGATACTTCCAAAATCATTCGTAGAAGCAAGTATTACCCTGATACCAAAATCAGAGAAAGACTAAACCAATAAAGAAAACTACAAACCAATCTAATGAACATAGATGCAAAAATTCTCAATAAGATACCGGCAAACAGAATGCAGAAAATCATCAAGAAGATTATATACCACCATGACCAACTTGGATTCATCCCAGGGATGCAGGCATAGTTCAACATATGCAAATCAATAAATGTAATACCCCAAACTAACAGAACCAAAGACAAAATCGTATTATTATTTCAACAGACGCAGAAAAAGCATTTGACAAAGTCCAACACCCATTCATCATAAAAACACTACAGAAAATTGGAGCAGATGCTCTTTATAAGCATTTGACAAAGTCCAACACCCTTTCATGATAAAAACACTATAGAAAATTGGAGTAGATGCTCTTTGTCTCAATCTGATAAAAGCCATCCATGACAAACCAACAGCTAACATCACACTAAATGGTCAAAACCTGAAAGCTTTCACTCTAAAATCAGGAACAAGACAAGGATGTCCACTTCACTATTCCTGTTTAATATAGTTCTGGAAACATTAGGTACAGCATTTGAGACAAGAGAGAGAAATAAAAGCAGTAAGACTAGGAAAAGAAGAAAGTTAAATTATTATTATTTGCAGATGACATGATACTCTACATGGATGATCCCAAAAACTCCATCAGAAGACTTGTAGATTTTTTTTTTTTTGTACTGGGGATCAAACTCACAACCTCATGCTTGCCAAGACCTGTAGATTTAAAAGCCAAGTTCAGTAGTATAGCTGGATACAAAGTCAGCACTCAAAAATCAATAGCATTTCTATACACAAACAAACAGAGAGAAATTAGGGAAACCATCACCCTTTATAATAGCAACCAAAAAAATGAAATACTTAGGAATCACTCTAGTGAAGGAGTAAAATATTTATACACTGAAAATCACAGTACTCAAAAAGAAGATGGAAGAGGTGTCACAAAATGGAAAGATATCCCTTGTTCATAAATAGGAGGAACCAACATAGTGAAAATGTCCCCACTCCCAAAACTGTTACACAGATTTAAGGCAATGTCAATCAAAATACCCTTAGCACATCTCACTAGAGAAAACATTCCTAAAATTCATCTGGAAGCAGGAGACCTAAAATAGCAAAGAATATTCCAGACAACAGAGACAAGGCAGGAGACATCACAATCCCTGAAATGAATTTATACTACAAAACACAAAGCTACTCTGATTAAATCAACATGGTATTGGAAAATATAAAAATAAAAAAGACCTGAGAATCTGGGAACAGATTAGATGAAGACACAAATTCAAACACACTAAGCCACTTTATCTTTGACAAAGGAGTCAAATATGTTCACTATAAGAAAGATAGTCTCTTTAATAAACGGTGCTAGAAAAACTGGCTTTTCACATGCTGAAGACGAAAACTAGATCCACGTCTATCATCACACTAAACTAAAGTCAAAATGGATCAAAGATCTAAACAGTAAAACAGAAACACTAAATTTACTGGAAGAGAAAATTTTAAAGACATAGAGGTAGCCAGAGACTTCATGAAAAAAACCTAGACTGCACGGGAAATAGTACAAAGAATCAACAAGCGGGATCTCATCTTATTAAAAAGCTTTATGCACAACAAAAGAAATCACCAACAGAGTGAAAAGACAACCCACAGAGTGGGAAAAAATTTTAACCAACTGTCCTCAAAGGACTTTCATCTAGAATATATAAAGAATTGAAAATAATCAGACCACACCCACCCCTCAAATTCAACTAGTTGGTGTGAATGCAGAATGGTGCAACCACTGTGGAAATTAGTATAGACATTCCTCAAAAAACTAGGAGCAGAGCTCCCATTTCACCCAGTTATTCCCCTTCTGAGTATTTTCCTAGAAAAAGTAAAAACATCATACCACAGCAATACATGTGCACCCAAGTTTATAGCAGCACAATTTGTAATAGCTAACTCTTGGAAATAAGCCAAATGCCCATCAACCAAGGAATGGATAAAAAAGATGTGATCTTTTTATGCAACGGAGTACTACTCAGCTAAAAAGAGGGATACACTTGAGACTTTTATAGGTAAATGTATGCAATTTGAGACCACATTTACAAATGAAATAAATCAAACCCACATGAGCAAACACTGTATTGTCTCCCTGGCATGAGAAATGGAAAAAAAGTAAGGTCCAAAATGTACATACAATAAATACTGTGAAATGGAAAGACACTGTTGAAAAGTAAAATGGAACTAGGATGGAAAAAAGGAAAAAGAAGGGAAGAGAAAAGAAAAAAAATACAAAACAGTTATATAGTACTAGTTTCTCTTAGTTCATTGAAAAGAAAGGTTTGTAATATCATTTGGAGAACCCATATCTTGTACCCAGAGTAACTACTTTAACAATATGCAATGTGCTAACTATTGTTATTTTCCTATTGTTTTGAAATTATGTTTCACTTCTTTCCATAAAATAAAAAATACTGTAAGCATAAAACATCTCATTGATCATTTTAAAAGAGATTATAGGTTAAAATGATACTTTCTTAGATATGTTAGGTTGAGTAAACAGATTATTAAAATCTACCTATCTCTTTTTATTTTTTAAATTACAGTTATGAGACAATTTAAATTATAAATGTAGTTTCCATTTTATTTCTCTTTAAGCAGTTCCGTGCTAGCTGCACACTAATGAGCGTGGCTGGAACTATTATTTAGGGTGCTTCCCCAGTTATCTAAGATTAGGCTGCCTCTGTGCCCTACATAGCTCCATTGCTCCTCGTGTTTGCTTCTTTGATAGAATTATTTCATTGCATTATCATAATTTGTCATTCCATCAGGTTTCAAAGTTCCTTCAGGAAACAGACTGAACTTTTTTTAAACCTTTATACACTGACAGAAATTCCCTTCTTGACCAAACTATAGTAGTAGTTAGGCTTCTCTGAAGCCACTTCTCAAACAAGCCTTACCTATGGTCCATAAAAACTCCAGAGTCTTGACACAGATGCGTTCATCCTCCATTCTCTATCTATATCCAAATATTTATCACATTCCCATCAGCTTAAACCACAGTGGTACATACATGACTATCCCATCAAGTAGCTTACATCACTGATAGTACAAATAGATCTAATCACTTTGATCAGTCTTTCTACTAACAGATTTATTAAAAGCCTATAAATGGGCCAAATCTAGGTAGTTGCTTGAATTTGAATAAGTACTGCCCAAATATAAATGTTAATACTAGTCATACCAATTAAAGATTATTACAATAATCAACAAGTTTATTTCATTAAATTAATTTATACTCATAGTTTATCAATAATTAATTCTGTAAATTTTAACATGGAAATTTTACAGGTATCCCATTGTTGGTGTACATGTGTTTACAACTGCTTTACCACGAATTGCTGTATTACAATTTTTTATGCTATTTTAATGTTTTCCTTTAAAACTGTAATAAATTCCTTAAGGAACCACTAAATCACTCCTTTCTTTGCATTACTGTAATCAAAGCCCCCTGAGAAACGGTACAAACCGCCCAACAGGACAGCCACACATACACCCCCTGGTGGTTCAAGCCTGTGGGAATGATAAAATTCAAATCAGAGTTCTGGCAGTGAGATATCTGAATTACGACCACCTCGTGAATATGTTTAAAAAAAAAAAAAACTAACGTAATTGTAACATCTTACTCTAACATCATAACTCTAACAAGTGCTTCTGTAGGACCACTCCACCTGCCCTTAAAGTCTTGCCTGCAATGACCCAAAGAAGCCAAAAGAATTTACTGTTTGTTCTGAACAACCAGAGACTGCAAGCCCCGACTATCCTTCCTAGAGTGTGCACTAGAAGGCGTTTACAAAGCTGGCATAGTTGTGCAGCACTATAAGAGGCTGTGCCAGGAGGAT